>JALPQI010025881.1:0-14033 GCA_025490895.1 Thaumatotibia leucotreta | reverse complement strand
CAACATTTGCTGTATCTATTTCAATATTGGTCTGTAGTTTCAGTAGCGATTACACGCAAATCCACTCGCCACTGTCCTCCGCACAGCCTGTTTACTGAACAGTTCCGGGGCTAATGAATATCGAGCGGCCATATTCAGCGTGATCCGGGTAATACAAGGTTCCGTACATATGTGGTGGGTATTGCGATTTACTTAGCCGCAATTTGCGTAACCTTTGTTCATAATTGTCTTTGTAGATTTTCAGGGCGTTGTTTTAAAGATGCTAGCTGAGAAGTAGGGGGCTAGCAAATTTCGTTTGTGACAGCAACTCGCAGCCACACGACTCTTTTTAATTAATACAATCAAAAAAGAAGGGTAGCTGCCAGTTGCTGTCAAACACAAGAATTACTAAGGGGGCAGATGAAATCAGAGTAGACATCACATACACATCATCAGCCTATGATAGTCCAATGCAGGACGTAGGCCTCTCTTATTAACTATGCGTGTAGACGCCTTAGGAGGTAAATGCCCATAATCGCCACGCTGGGCAAGCGGATTGACGATCGCAGTAATGTGTCCACTATGATGACGCTGCTGCCCATCATCAATCTTTTATCAAAAAATGGTCAGTGACACTTCAATCCCTTAGTCGACTCTCACGACACCCGCAGTAGGAATTGGGGTGGTCACAAATGTATTCTTACTGCCGTCACCACTCGGTAATACCTACATACCTGTATAACATAATAGAGTAGACATGAAGTTTATTTAATATCACACCTAGCGTGGCCTGAAGATCAAACGAGCTGAAAAAACACACACGACAAAAAATACTGAGCTTACTCTGGAAATCAGTTAGTCAGCCAAAATGCTGTAGTACTAGATGAGCCAATATATTATAAAAATGAAGTGTTGTTAAATTACGGTGTGAAAATAGAAAAAAACAGGATATCATAGGAATGTTCTCACTTCTAAATAAACTTTTTAGGGAACTAGGTTATTCCCGTAATTTACTCGTATGTAAGTCGATTATTACTCGACATGTACCTATTAAGAGGAGCCTTGTCAGGAGTACCCTTTACTGTCAAAGAAATCGGGTTGACGATGGCATGAAATAGGTGTATTTTGTTTTTATTTTTTACTGTACGGATAAAAACATCTTATTTTGACGACCTTATCAAATTATATTTATTACTGGTGAACTACGAACAAATAAAACATGGAAGCCGCACGCCATATTAAATTGCCTTTCAAAAGTGGTCCTGAATTTTAGTTGACATGTGTCACCCCCTCTTCAATGCATCACGGTAATGAATTTCAATATCAGCCTATAAAAACTTAAACCGTCATTAAAAATAGTTGTGATTGGTCCATCAAAGTTTTGATTGGCTATATTCTATAAACATTTGTCAAGGATGTTGCGCCGAAATATGCGCGGTGTTAAGAAAAGCGCTATGTCCTGCCCATCTTGGCACAATTGAACAATTGGATTTGGGGGCATTTTTGAGCTGGCGTTCGACGTCTATGTTATATATGGTCGCAGCTGGTGAAGTTTACTTAAATATTTTACACGTCGTGAAAGTGTTAAATTCTGCCAAAACCTATATCCGCTTCCGCAAACTTTGACGAGTTCCAAATAAATTTGGACAGCGGTCCCGGTTATGTCCTTGTACACATAACTTTGATTGCAATAGGATTAAAGTGACCCAAATCAAGTGAGTCCGAACACGCCGCAACACTGGATCTGAACCTGGGCTGCCATTGCGATGCCCATACAGCACAAGCGAGTGTTCAGGTAAACCACCTTAGTTTGAGCTGCCGCCATGTCATACTGACTTACCCCCTTATTCATAAACGTTTGTTAACTTAACAAGCCGCTAATAATTGTTTGTCCCTTTCAATCTTAACAATGTGTCCATAAGAGCAAAAGGGGCAAACAATTATTAGCGGCTTGTTAAGTTAACAGACGTTTATGGATAAGGGGGTAACTTTTTAACCCTCCTGCTCGTACCAATACGCGAGTATGAGCAGTATGAGCGGGATGGATAGAAAGTAAGTTTAAGTGTATCTACTGTAGAATTGCATACCCGATTAATTGATTCCTTCATTCATAAAATAAAAACGTATGGCTGCCAATATTGTTACCATTTACCCTGGTTGCTTAGCATGAAACTACTGTCGTGACTTTGACTTATACTTACTTTCTATCCATCCTGCTCATACTCGCGTATTGGTACTACAGTAGATACTATTAGAACACTTACTTACATAATCGAGAATAAAATTACCTAACCACACACCAAACTGCATACAAAGTTTCTCTGCAGAGGGGTCAAATACGCTACATCCTCGACTACACCATATTTTAACCCCGAAACAATAGCGGTATAGGGTACTGATTTTCATAATATTTACTTTTATCATCATATCAGTGAAAGACACCCTCTGCAGAACAAAAGCCTCCCCCAAAGATTCTCACAATGACCGATCCTGCGCCACCCACACCCATATTGACTCTATTCTAAGCACATTAAACTGATGAAAAAAATTATCCTTTCAAACATTATATTCTGATCCAAAGCTCCAATTAACTAACCGGTATATGAACATCCTTGTGGGCTACCACGATCTACTAATGCGATTTGCTGTGTGGTGACCGCAGTAAGAATACATTTGTCACCACCCCAACTCCTCCTGCGGGTGTCGTAAGAGTCGACTAAGGGATTGAAGTGTCACTGACCATTCTACAAGATTGATGATGGGCAGCAGCGTCATCATAGTGGACACATAACTGCGATCGCGAATCCGCTTGCACAGCGTGGCGATTACGGGCATTTACCTCCTAATGCGTATATACGCATAGTTAATAGGAGAGGCCTACGTCCAGCAGTGGACTAACATAGGCTGATGATGATGATAAGCAGAACCTAGACTGAATCGCATTTAAGAAATGGTAGCACTCGTGGAACACTGAGGCCAACGCTCTCCCATACCCAGTCCGCGATGAGAACTGCGTCCCTGCACTTAGTACCTATTAGCGACCGGTGTCCAGCTGTCGGGTCCGCCGGGATTGAGCCGTGAAATCAATGAGTCCAGGACTAATCGCCCAGCTAGGGTCAACTACATGACCGAGAAATTATTTCAGGGGATTGGGTCAAAATTCTTTTCGTTGTCTTAGTTTGTGTCCCTAAAAACGTGACACATTGTGACTTTTACATGAGATGATGTTTTGTTTCCAAAAGAAATACAAGTGCACGGGATTTTTTTTATATACTGAGTCGAAACAGCAACTAAAAGCGTGACAGGGTGGTATAAAACAAGACAACGAATAGAATTTTGACCCGATTATCAACTTACAGTCCCTGGCCGCTGTGAAGTCAATCCTAATGTCACTTTTTGACACATAGTGTATTAAACTGACAGCTGTCAGGATTGACTTCATAGCGACCGGGAATGTAGTAAGTATAGGTGAACCAGAATCTGGTGAAATGTTTAAAAGTAAAAACAATAGTGGTTTTCATATGGCAACAGCCAACTGATAGCTGTGTCAAATAGTTTGTTTGACCATTGTTAACATTTTGTAATTCGTCTTCAACTATTGTTATAAATAAAAAAATTTATAAATGTGTTTCATGAATCATCATCATTTAATTGCATTTGCGAACAATAACATAAGTATAAGTTATTAGATCACGCTCAAAATTCCACCTGAGAGTAAAGGGTAAAGTTATTTTCGTTGTCTTGTTTCATACCACTCTGTCACGCTTTTAGTTGCTGTTTCGACTCAAAATCAGTGCACTGTATTTCTTTTTCACGCTAGATTTTCCATACATCAGAAATTGAAAACAAAACATCAACTCATATAAAAATCACCACTGCGTCACGTTTTTTAGGGACACAAAGATAACGAAAATAATTTTTACCCTAAAACTACAACTAAACATGGCAGCCATAGCTGCTGAACCTACCACTAATGGACCTTCCCAATACACGCCAATTTTAATACAAACTTTTTGTAAATGTATCGGCTGATCTTAAAGTTCGTAATCACGAAAGGGTTGAACATGGTGGTCACTATCCCAAACCCGTCAATAAGAGTAAAGATGTTCGTCCAACCATTAGTGCAACCGAATGTTTATAAATAAGTTAATGTTTGGCTCTGAGTTTTATTCTGAACTAACTTCTATGGGTAGGAGAAAGAAATATTTATATGTAAATCCTTTTTTCGGTGTTTTCGTTGTTTTTAACAGATTTAAAAAAATAAGACGAGGTTCTCAATTCGACTGAATTTTTTTGTTTGTTGTATGTACCTATGTTACCCGATATCTCCGAAAACCGTGAACCGATTTAATTTTTTTTTGTAATCGAACGTGTATAACCCCGTTATCGTCCTATTGGCACCAAGTTGGGGTCTGATGATGGGATCTTAGAGAAATCAAGGGATCTCTTCAACTGTTATAGGTACCTACATGTATGGGGCTTTTGGTAATTTTCATTCATTTACAAGAATTTGCATTCAGAAAGTAGGATTTGAGGAAATCAATAATAGAAACAGATCGGGGATCTTGGAGAAATCGATAGAAGTCGGTTTTTTTAATTTTTTATTTGGTGGTCATTATTATTTATATTGTACCTAGGTAATACTTAAAACAGAATAAAATTTGGGTAATAAATGTCTTACCTCCTTATTTATAAACGTATAGCCGCTAAGTACCTATATATAAAAAATCAAACGTCGTTTAAAGTGAGAAGATAAAAAGGCTTTTATAACCTTCCACCTAGAAAAATATTGTATTAACACCTAGATACCAAAATACCAGTAACTATATTATTTTTACTATATTGCGACAAACGGACCAAAATTTACAAACTATTCATTAACATAATCTCAAATATAAAGGTCACAAGACTTAAAATATTCACACCTTTTTACCCTCTAAAACCGATCAGTTTGATAAAAACGTTAATCGGGTAACAGACGTCGAGTGCTGAGGGCACTTCGTGCTAGTACTCTCCAGCCGGCCATATTACAAAGACCGCTCGACTAAGTCCACTTCATTTTGGCAACTATTAGCCTTTGCTCCGATTCTGGTAACTTCAAAGCTGGGCAGAAAATGTCGATTATACTTACAATTGATAATGTAGCAGGAATTTTTTGAAGCGCCATAGCTAGGTATATTAGACTGTGAATTTTTTTCCCAGTGTGTTATACGAATTAAAATTTTACTGACCTCTAGACTAGGCAAAAACTGTCCCGTGGAGGAAATCAATTATTAACATGATATAATTATGTTAAGATTCGAATATAATTATGTATGACAAATAGAAAGAACAGTAGTAGACAAGTGAATCAAATATATAATATGGTACGTTATATAATATGGACACTATAAATTTAAGCGCTTCATGCTTTCAATATAATAAATATATAAATAAATATCTAGGGACATCTTACACAAATCGACCTAGTCCCATGGTAAGCTCAATTAAGGCTTGTGGTGTGGGTACTAGGCGACGATATATATAATAGATAGATACATACAGATACTTAAATACATAGACAGGTGATAGACAGCCATGACCAAGGAACATATATTTGTTGTAAATAAATACACAAATAGTGCCCTTGCCGGGATTCGAACCCGGAACCTCCAGCTTCGTAGGCAGCATCACTACCAACTAGGCTATGGAGGTTGTCATATGTTTATGTAATATGTTTTAACACACAGCATTACACATTGTTAGGATTCAAAGACCAACGTGGATTATTCAATTTACTTTATTATGTATCGAAGCCAGCAGCAGACCCATAAGAGATTCGTGCTTTTGAAGACATTTGAGAAAAGGGCTTCCCCTTTCCTCAGTTGTCCTCAATTTTACACACAAATATTTTTTATTTATTTACTATTTTATGCAAGTTTTAGAGCGTCCTACGTTTAGTAAGTTTTACCGACAATGAGAATGATTTGCTGGTAGTAGTCTAGGTAGTGCTTGTTCAGTACCTACTTACCTAATCTTTTTATGTTTATATTCCCATCAACAATAAAGTACCAACCTACTACTTACGTAAGTACCTACCTACCAACAACTTAGTTACAACATAATGGTTAAGTAATACCTATCTACATTTATCCAGACCAAACTAAAACAGGACACTTTAGACAGCAAACCCTTGCTTTGTGTGCCAATACTTATACCACAACGTTGTTTACTACTAAGATTTCAGCGATGCATTAATAAAAATATCAAATAACACATAACACAAGTTGCGGAGCGAAGAGCAACTTTGCTTCGCGCTCTCAGCGATGTTTGTCGACGTAAATTTCTCAAAATATTTTCATTGTAAACAAGGGACGGGAAACAGTGATCGGGCGATGTTTTAAACTGCGTCATGGAGGGAGTCTGGTGTTTTCGTCGTTTATTATCGAAGTATGTGGAGAATTAAAGTGCTGACTTAGGTAGTTGTTTCGTTGTTATATTTACTTGCGTGCCTTATTGAATATTCTTGCTTTCGCGCGTTATCACACTTTTCATTTGGCAGCGAGTTTTGTAGGAACACGTAAGTTTGCCGCATGTGCGTTTTGTACATAAAGTAAGTAAGTAAGTGTTTATTTGTAAATATAGGTACATATATGGTAACAGTTGGTCATTATTATAAGTATAAGTTCGCTATATTTTGCTAAAATGTTGTACAAAAAACAATGCGCTACATTATTGACGAATTGCTTATATTCTATCATGCTCGCATAACAAAGAAAGGATTTCTTTTCTTTATACAAATCTTATTCTTTTCTCTTCAAAATTAAAGAAAATATAATAAATTGCAATTATTTCGCTAAAGTATGATAAGATACCACCAACCATAAACGTCTCCTAAGTTAGCAAGCCGCTAAGTAATATTTGTCCCTTCCGGTCTTATCACTATGTCTGTGCGACAAGAAAAGAGTAATAATACTGGTCGTCTCCTAACTTAACACGTTCCATGTGCAGCTAAAATCGATAGTGTCACCTCTCACGTGCAAATTTTCGCACAAAATTTCAAGTAACCTGGCAACAGTATTAAAAGTCCGCCAATACCTAATTTTATCAAATTGTCACTTTTTACAGCTGATACGTGCAGGTAAGTTAACGTAGCTTAGCTCGTACGTGCAAATTTCAAATTATCCCTATATTTAAATAGGGTCGTGCATCATATATGTTACATTCACGTATCATCAATACCTTCAAATGTATTACATGTGATGCATGCACAGGGAACGTGTTAACAAGCTTAGCAGCTTGTCGTCTATAGACGTTTATGAATAAGGAGGTAAGAGTTTGTTTATTGAAGTACCTCGGTCAACTAAGGAGGAAATTGAGATATTTTGTATGGTAGGTGATTAAATTCATCCAAACATAATGCAACCTTTCACTAACCAGATATTAAGCGCATCCGAAAATGCACGTAACACAATTATCCCCGCCTAACATGTTGCATACGAGAGGTAATTAGATTATGAAAATCACTCTTCAACAGCTAAATTAGAGCGTGAGATCATGTCTGAACGAGCTTTGAACATTGGCATGTTCAAAGTAGTCTTGATTTTTTCAGTACAGGTGGTGCTTCTTTACGCACTAGTACGAGAAGTATTTAATTTCTTGCCAGGTCGTAACTTCAGAGGGCCATCTGTACTGAAAAACCTCGTACAATACAAGTGCGAAAAGGAAATTCGTAACTCGAGTCGATTTAAAACACTCCCTGTGCTCGTGTTCTAATTTATCACCTCTCAATTAGAACTCCATTTTTTTCGCACTTACATCATAATGTACTATTCTTCGAAACCAAAATATCTGGGCTAACATAAAGCTCGTAATAATCAAAACGAGTACTCTCCCAAACGGCCTCATATACCCCGAACGAGAATTAGATTAAATGACCGTTGTAAACTTAACTCGCCCAATAAAGAATGTGTTCTTGTTATACTTTAATAGGTAATAACTCATTAATACCGCCCTAAAACGAAACTGTTTTCCGAGGAAGAGATTGTGTTGAGCATTACGACGGCAGTAACTGCCACGGGCTATCATTTGAATGGGAAACCATTATGCGTTTATGTTTAATGATTATTTGAAGCGGCTCATAATTCTGGGCCATTTGTAATTTCTCGAATTCCAGCTCGTTAAGGATGGCTGTGGTGTAATTGTTTTGTATTTTTCTCTCCCGGTGGCTGACAGTAGACGGTTGTAAAAAGTTAATTAACATCCGAGAATTACGTCATGCTAGTTGCGAAATGCTTCGCTGTTTGGTTTTACGTTCGCGGCTGGATAGGAAGTTTGAAATGTTTTAGTATTTTGCAAAATATACTGGAATGGAATAGGTTACTCTTTTCATTTAACAGACATGCTAATAACTGTGTACTCACAGAATACTGTGTGTGTTTCTATGTTATTAATCTCAGTGGATATTTCTCAAATAGTAATTTTAAAGTACTTTAACTATTATTTATAATTATGAAAATGTTGTTAAGTAGGCCTAATTTGTTGGACACTAATCTGTCAGGCGTATTTTTAGGGTTCCGTAGCCAAAATGACAAAACGGAACCCTTATAGTTTCGCCGTGTCCGTCTGTCCGTCTGTCAGTAGCATAGCTCAGTGGCCGTTTATACTAGAAATCTGTGATTTGGTACAATTATACATATTAATCCTGCCAACAAAGTGGTACAATAAAAACTTGTTTTTTTTTCTTCGGGTACCTCTCCTACTGGTGAAATGGAGATGATTTTTTTATTAGCTGTATTACTATAGTGTGGAGTAATATTAAATAGGTATCTTAAAAAGAATAAGGTTCTCAAAAGATTTTTTTTTCTAAAGTCAACGTTTTCGGAGATAATGTTGAAGAGAAAATTGTGTCGCCCCCCTCTAACTTTTGATCCCTGGATCCAAAAAAATATAAAAAAAAATCATGAATAACGGGCTTACAGAATACATTAAAATACAGAAACTATTGTGTCTAGACTGCCAAGCTGAAATGGGACTGGGCCGGACATGTCTGCCGTATGCACCCGGAAAGATGAGCCAAATCACTCACTGAGTGAATCCCAAACGATGGCCATCGGAGCAGAGGCAGGCCGAAAAGGAGATGGCGGGACGACTTGGGCGCATTCTACGGTGAATGGCGGGAACTTGCCAACAACAGGACGGAATGGAAAACAAGAGGGGATGCCTTTGCGTAGCAGTGGGACACACAATAGCAGGCTATAAAAAAAAATACGTTACAGTTAACTATTTTGTACATAATCCGCCCTGCCGTTTTTGAATAACTACGGAACCCTACACTAAGCATGGCCCGACATGCTCTTGACCGGTTTTTATTATAATTCTCGTAACTGTTCTTAGTCGATCGCTAATAATTTTGTATGAAATTTTCATGTTTCGCAGTTATTCATTGTAAAGCCTGCAATGCCCCCTCTTTCAATTACATCGACTACAATACGCCTTGCGAAAGGAAAGCCGCACTTAGTTCTTGCCAAGCTAATCTCATGCTTTTTCGTTGCTTATCCCCACATCTTAGTTCCGAGGCGGAATTAAATCGAACCCTGTTAACGATAATGTAGCAATCCGTCAGTGACTGCTTTAAATCCACAGTGGAAATGTCGTAGATTCCCTTCTATAGATTCCACATCATCCTCTGGGGTCGGAAGGGGTTACACTGAAAGATATATTTACCAAAGAGACGTAGGTCGGCTATATTACGAGAAAACTTTGATTTAATGTAACAAATCCTTGCTATCAAATTTACAAAACTAAATATGTAGGTTGAAGTCGATACCAGAGTTCTGGTTAAATCAACAAAGAACATTGTACATTATACCAAACAACTGGTGAAATCAACAAAAAACTGTTGTAATCAACCAAATTAATTTAGTAGAATGCCAACATAAAAGTTTGGTAAAATAAAATAAAATATTGTGATAGGACCCAATCAACCTTCATTTCCGGTTAGAATTACGCAAGATCTGATAAATCCAACTTTTTTTTTCAGTGTAGAATACGAGTTTTCGGCGCGTGGCAACAATTCACGGCCTTCTCACGGCTACCCATTGCTTTTTAGGGTTCCGTAGCCAAAATGGCAAAAACGGAACCCTTATAGATTCGTCATGTCCGTCTGTCCGTCTGTCCGTCTGTCCGTCTGTCACAGCCAATTTACTCGGAAACTATAAATGCTACAGTAACGAAATTTGGTAAGGATATGTGTTGTATAAACCGCTACAGGAATGTGATACTAAATTGTAAAAAAAACCATTGGGGTGGGGGCCCTCCATACATGTAACTGAGGGTTGGAATTTTTTTTTTTAGTTGTACATAAGCGTGTGGGGTATTAATAGAAAGGTCTTTGAAAATGACATGAAGGTTTATACATCACATTTTTATTTAAGCAAATCGTTTTCGAGATATCAGGTCTCAAAGTCTGAAAAATGTGTCCCCCCCCCTCTATTTTTTAAACTACGCGATATAAAATTCTGAAAAAAATATATGTTATGCACATTAATAAACTCTATCAACGATTTTTGGTTTGATAAAATTATCTCCTATAGTTTTTGAGGTAGACTGATTTAACTGTATTTTTTTAATAATAAATTGATAATGGTACGGAACCCTTTGCGCGCGAGTCCGACTCGCACTTGGCCGGTTTTTTTAATTATATTGATTAGCCGCAAAAAGGTCAGCTGTTTTCACTGCCTATATAATTTGCAAGCCCTACTACTTGAAAAGGTAAAGTGAAAATGGGGAAACACTGCAAATAGAAAAAAGAGGTTGGATAGCAGTATCCAACCAAGTCGCAGTTGTTTTAAGGTCTCTGCTCACTAGACCGTACCATACCATGAACGTATCAGACAAAAAACTATTATTTGTATTGAAAAGAATGAGACTATGCTCAAGGAGAATTTGAAAAAGATGTGGTTATGCGATGCGGTTACCTAATCCGTTTTTAAACATTTGTGTTTTATTATCCCTTGTTTTATATTTATAATTATGCTTTCCTACTATCTGTTATTTCTCAACTCCTTTCTTATGTAATACTTAATCCGGTCCTTTATGTTTGTATTTATAATTACTTGTTTACTTTGTTGTACTAATATGTTGCTACTATTGTCTACTATAAATGTTTTCTCTCATCTACTCAAAGGTTAACTGGAAGAAATCCCTTATAGGGATAAGTTCGCCTTTGTACTTTCCCTGTCATTTTTTAAATCTCATGTAATCTGTGTTTTGTACAATAAAGAGTTATGCTACTACTACTACTACTACTACTATGCTCACTAGGACGTTCCTGCACCGGCCAACACGGTCTCATACTTTTCAATACAAAGAATAGTTCTTGTCTGATACGTTCATGCTACGGTCATTATATGGTACGGCATAGTGGGCAGAGACTTTAAGTGGGAAGCTACGAGAATTTAGCGCAATCATATACTCCGCGCAATATACACTCGACGTTTTGTAAAAATTTACCACCTCACGGTATCTCAAGTTCAAATTCTACCTACACATGGGAATTACGTACTAGAATAGCTTTTATGTAGTCGATGCTGGTGGACATTTATAATTTAATACAACAATTGCACGACCATATCGAATAGCTACGAGTAGTATCTCTGTACGGTTTGACGATATTCTCAGAGTAAAAGTTATCAAATTATTAGAATGAAAATAACCAAATCAAATTATTAGAATGAAAACCTGTAATTGGCATCCTAATGCCAATTACAGGTTTTCTCTGATACGGCACAAAGGTAGCACTGCTGACGACAATACTGACTTTAATACATAAGCAACAAAATCATATCCCAACCATCAAAAAAGAAAGACAAAGTAAAAATGTATTCTTTAACATACAGATAATTAAAGAAACTTTTTTTTTTTGAGAAACATAAATTTTTTTTTTGTGTTTTACTGATAGACCGAGTGGTCGAGCGGTAAAGTAATCAGCCGCGAAAGCTGAGTACATGGGTTCGATTCCCACTTCGGACCTTGATGATCTTTGTCTTTTTTAGGGTTCCGTAGCCAAAATGGCAAAAACGTAACCCTTATAGATTCGTCATGTCCGTCTGTCCGTCTGTCCGTCTGTCACAGCCCATTTACTCGGAAACTATAAATGCTACAGTAACGAAATTTGGTAAGGATATGTGTTGTATGAACCGCTACAGGATTATGATACTAAATTATAAAAAAACCATTGGGGTGGGGGCCCTCCATACATGTAACTGAGGGATAGAAAATTTTTTTTAGCTGTATATAAGCGTGTGGGGTATTAATAGAAAGGTCTTTGAAAATGATATGAAGGTTTATAAATCTCATTTTTATTTAAGCAAATCGTTTTCGAGATATCAGCTTTCAAAGTCTGAAAAATGTGTCTCCCCCCTCTATTTCTTAAACTACGCGATATAAAATTCTAAAAAAATTATATGTTATGCACATTAATAAACTCTATCAACGATTTTTGGTTTGATTAAATTATCTCTTATAGTTTTTGAGGTAGGTTGATTTAACTGTATTTTTTTAACAATAAATTGATAATGGCACGGTACCCTTTGCGCGCGAGTCCGACTCGCACTTGGCCGGTTTTTTTTGGTATATGACATCTAATAGTTATAAATAAAATTTTATTTAGTGATACAATTAATAACCGTTCCATCTAGCGTGCAACATCTGTGAAAGAGAACATCCGTTCGCAATTCTTTCAGCGCTGACAAGGCAATAAGTAACGCTTAGCCCGCACCGAGCAAACCTAGGTACTATATTACACTATCTAGGAGATGTTGTTGCGCCCGATCGATATCTGGTATGCTGGTAAATGATTAACTGCAGTAACTAAACATGCCCGGGATTATCTTACAGGTAATCTGGGATTGATGTGCATGTGCATCTTGGGAACTGGTAATGTAGGTATACGATTTACAGCTTTAGAAATTATAACTAACGTGAGACTCAAACATATTACAATATTATCGAACCGGGTTACTCACGTATAGTCGATGATTGCTCGACATGTTTCGACCCATGACATGTTTCGCGTCGGGCTTTGGCCAAGGGTGCTCCGGACGAGGACCCTCTTAACCCTTTTCTTGGCATTGTAACACCCGTAATACAAAGATTTAAAAAAAAATTGACGACTGTATTTTCTAAGCTAAGTTATTTCTCCAAATGAATACACCTAGAAATACACCTCCAAATTATAAAATAAAATTGAACGCATTAGTTATGTGCAGGCGTCAATCAGTAGTTTCCAAAATTGTAGAACGAAAACATCAACCTACCTTTCGCTCGATAAATATTGCTTTTTTGTTCGGTTTTTGTGTATATTTCTAGATTTCATGCTTAAAAGTTAGTGTGTATGACACTAGTGAATGTCAAAATGGTTGTTACATGTACATATAAAACGTTAATTTTCGTATTAATGGGTTTAAGTATTATGTGTTATATTTGATACACTGCCAATCTGTGAAAGAAGTTGTCATATACAGGACTGTATCATATTTTATACGTCGCCAACTCGCGAATAAACAATGTTTTCTATAGGAGGTATCACATTTGTTACATTACCCATCTCCTAATAATCGACTCTAAGTAAAAAATTTAAATAAAAAGGCTTTTTATTTAAATTTTTCATAAATTGTCGAAAAAAAATCGAAATTTCATTTCGGTTTTAGCACTAATATTCTCACATACGCTCGATCAATATTAATCTACTACATTATTATGGCCTTTTTTTATCTTTATGGACACTTTGAAGAGATTTTTAACCTTCCTTGCTTTGCTTTTTTTGCCGGGTTTAACAACTGGTTGACTTTGCTTTTAAGCAAGAAGATGCTTCGGCAGAAGATTCTTCTGACGAAGCATCTTCGCATGACGTGCATGATATGCCAGATTCCTTATACGGCAAATCAGAGGCCCCAAGTGAACTTGATAGCTCGTTTGAAAATTTAAGGTTTACTCTCGGATTCTGACACTGCTGAAATTGAAGCTGTTAATCAATCCCTTGAAACGCATTTGTGTCGCAACAAATTTTCCAT
>JALPQI010025880.1:0-10992 GCA_025490895.1 Thaumatotibia leucotreta | reverse complement strand
GAGCAAAGTGAGTGTTTAACTCTCGTGCAAATATTGAAACTCGAGCAAGCGAAAGATTCCAGAATTTGAACCACGAGCGCAGCGAGTGGTTCATAAAATGGAATCTTGAGCGATGCGAGGGTTTTAAGGCACGAGAGTTGAACAAGCTTTGCTGCCGAGTGAAACACAACATTTTTCACCACACTAAAGCGAGGAAACATGCGAAATAAAACTCAAACATAACAAATTAGAAGGTATTTATTTGCAAGTCCTCAACTTCCAAAAAAATAAACAAATCAACAAATAATAAAACAATAACCTGAAACATTTATCTTGGCGTGGCAATGCTTAAAAATTCAGGATAATTCCAAAATGAGACTCATGTAGTTATTGGCGATTTTTCTGTGATTTTCGGAATTATCCCACTTTCGCATCTCGCAATTACCCGAAAACTTGAAAATTAAGAGTGAAAGAAAACAAAACACAACCGAACTCGTTTAGATTTTAAAAGAAAATAATATTCGGGTGCGTTCTGAAATTTGCATAGTGTACACACACTTTTATTTTCCTATTGTTTTTATTTGTCGTATTTTTAGAACTTTTGATTAAAAGCCTTTTACAACAAAATGTGGTATTTAATTTGGATTTTAGCATATTGAATATAATGTTATGAAAGGTTTATGTGTATGAATCTGTTTGAAACTTATTGAGTTTTCGAACGTACTGTCTAGTTCAAACGTCAAAAAGCTTATTGCACTCTCAGGCCGTATAAGTTTAACTTATTAAGTTATTGCTTTAGTCTACCCAGAAGATTAAAAAAAAAATACTTTAACCTCTAGAGATTAAAACACAGTTTTGCGCTCTGAATTGAAGGACAAACAGTGTGTTTACGAGCAGTGTGGTGAAAAAAAAATTGTTTTCTTTCGACATTTTTTGGAGATCGGATCTTTAACAGGAATCTATTCTATGCACCTTCTTCTCCTTATTTTAGAGTTGAAATTAGATACTAGTCCGATCTTAAGCCAAAAAGGTTTTTCGGTTGGGTGTCTTGAAAAAGCAATAGTGCAAGTTTGAGTGTCGATTACTCCTAAGCTATTCGGCTGAGCGGCATCAAGTAAATTTATATTAAAAGCTTGATTTCTTTATCACGTGCATCACACATCTGCAGGTAAAAGTAATTGAGAATAAATTTATGTTTTTTGTGACAACCTCTCAACTCGCCGAAAAATAGTCACTCGGGTGTACCTTAACCTGTTTTATACTTTGCTTTTCTTTCTGTCAGGAGAAGTGAGTTACTTTGCAGCCGGGCCACATCGACTGATTAAGCAAGGTTTCCAGGGGCAATATGTACCTATTACGTATCTCTTGTGCACAAATGGAAATTACATGTAGTTCTATGTAGTTTGCGAGATACGAGACATTTAATGTGGGCCCGCTGGGGAGAAAACTGATGAATAAGGTTTTCTGATCTTTTTGCCAGAAGAGAATAAGAGTTTTTTGATCTATCCAACACTATCTCGAAAGAAATATATGTCAGTGCAATGTGGAAACGTACCTTGTCACGGCCCATAAAAAATACCTTATGTGTCATTTAATAAAGTCTCTTTTAGGATGAAGACACATTTATCAGCATGCGTATGCATTTTTTCTATAGAAAACGTCAGTTTAGTATGGGACCTCGTCCAGCTTTCCGCACGCGTACGGATGCTTACACGTTTCATACCAAACGGCCAATTATATTAGATAAAATGCGTACGCATGCTGATATATGCGTCTTCACCCTTAGACACCTTGACAAACCTTTCTGTGTGCACTGACTGACACAAATATGTTTTTAAAATTTTCATTTTATCTTCTAGAGCGATGAAGATCTATCGGACGGCGAACAATCTGGCATCGGTGTTGGCGTACTTCACATGCAATCAGTTCAACTTCAAAGATGACAACACGAAACGGTTGCAGGAAAACTTGTCCAAGACAGGTATGTAGTCTAACTTTGGACCCGCATTTCATCCTCTAACGGTTTACCCCCTTATTCATATCGTCTTCTAACTTAGCAATCTCCGTCCTTTATGGATTATTTAATATGTCTGTAAGATCAAAAGGGACAAATGATACTTATGGTCTTGCTAAGTTAGGAGTCATGAATAAGGGGGTTACTTAGTCTTGAAAAATCCTGTCTTGGTGCTCCCCTGCACAAGTATTTAAACAAATGGATAGTGTAACAAATGGACGAAACCGATCCAAAATACTGCTCGGGTATATGTTATTCGTATATTTTTTGTTATATCATATAACTAGTATTATAACTAACTAAGGTGGAGTTACCCCATCGCATCATCGTCAGTGAATTTCAGTGTCTGCATGTAGGCCTCTCCTATTACCTACACGTATAGATGCGTTAGGAGGTAAATGCCAATAATGAAAATGAAGAAAATGAAAAAAGTTTATTGTACTAAAAGTAACAATAATCGCCACTGGGCAAGCGGTTTGGCGATCGCAGTAATGTGTCCACTATCATTACGCTGCTGCCCATCATCAATCTTTTATCAACTAATGCTCAGTGACACTTCAATCCCTTAGTCGGCTCTTACAACACCCGCAGGAGGAGTTGGGGTGGTGACAAAATGTATTCTTACTGCCCATTATTAGTCTTCAATAAATGAATGGTCAGTGACACTTCGTATCCCTTAGACTTTTACGACATCCACGAGAAGATTTGGGTGGTGATAAAATTAACATTATAATTACTATAACATTGATAATTATTTTTTTACAGATAAAGAAATATACAACTTCGACATACAAAAGCTACATTGGGACGAGCAAATGATGATGTGGGCCGTGGGACTGAGGCGGTACATCATCAAGGATGGATTACAAGACACCAACTATGCTGTGAAGAAGCAGAAGGTAGGGTGATACAAACACTTTCAAGATTCAAACATGGCTTTCTAATAATGTGTACTTGAGCAATTCTCAAAAAGTTTCTACATTTGGATCCTACGAACAAATAAAACATGGAAGCCGCACGCCATACTAGGGGTGCGGCTCCACTGAGGCGGAGAGGAGATGTGCAAAATTGACCAATTACATTCTTCAAATTCAAAATTCGAAACACTGTGATGCGGTCTCATTGGCCAATTTTGCACATCTCCGCTCCTCTCCGCCTCAGTGGAGCCGCACCCTAAATTGCCTTTCAATAACGGTCCTGAATTTTAGTTAACAAAAGTGTCAACCCCTCTTCAATGCATCACGGATCATGAATTTCAATATCAACTTATAAAAACTTAAACCGCCATTTAACAATAGTTGCCATTGGTCCATCAAAGTTTTGATTGGCTAAGGCTATATTCTATAATTCTATAAACGTTTGTCAAAGATGTTGCGCCGAAATATGCGCGGTGTTAAGGAAAACGCCATGTCCTGCCCATCTTGGCACAATTGAACAATTGATTTTGGGGGCATTTTTGAGCTGGCGTTAGACGTCCATGTTATATATGGTCGCAGTTTGGATCACGTCTTCGATATCGATAAAAATTGGTAGGCTGGTAGGGTCAAAGATGCTGAGCAAAACCCACTACATTTCGCAAAATATTCCAGAAAGTTTGTACGAAAGTTCCCATTTTTGTTACTAGATTCCTATACCTATATTTTTGGTACCAAAAAAAGGAATGTATATAATATTGGTATCAGCGTAATTCGTCCTATTCGTTTTTCGTTAATTTCTTATGTCCGTCTCATTCTGTTTGTCATGCATTCTTTATTCGTCTCGATCGCTATATGTCCCTATCGTCTTAAGTCCAATTATGTAACGTGTCTTTTTCTTAATAAGTCTTTTTGTTTTTTGTCGCGGTCTTCTTATGGCTCATTCTTAATTATTCCCTTTCTATTTTGTTCTCTTTCATTCATTTATTCGTCTCATTTTTTTTCATGCATTCGTTATTGGGGTATAGTGGTATACTCTTGGCTAGACTCAGTCGCTTTTTGTCAAGTTCTTAAATTCGTCCCCTTCTGCTTTCGTCACCCGTTCTTAATTTTCCATTTTCGTGTGAAGCCTATTTCACATTTGGTAAACTTTGTGCTTTTCCCATTTTCTTATTTTGGCTCATTCGTTATTCGACACCATCTTCTTTGAGCATGTTCAATGTTAGTCTATTCTTTTTTGGTCTTATTTGCTATTCGACCCATGGTTTTTGATTTTATTCTATACATTTTTGTCGAGAAAAACATAATAAATAAATAATTATACTAAAAAAGAGATTGACTGTCACCGAAAATGCTCAAAGAAGATGATGACGAATAACGAATGAGCCAAAATAAGAAAATGGCAAAAGCACAAAGCTTACCAAATATGAAATAGGCTTGACATGAAAATGGAAAATCAAGAACGGGTGACTAAGGCAGAAAGGGACGAATTTAAGAACTTGAAAAAAAAAACGACTGAGTCGAGCCAAGAGTATACCGTTATTGGTCACATTCGTGACCACAGAATGAGACGGATATAAGAAATGCACGAAAAACGAATGGGACGAATTACGCTGATACCAATATTACATACATTCCTTTTTTTGGTACCAAAAATATAGGAATCTAGTAACAAAAATTAGAACTTTCGTACAAACTTTCTGGGACGTTTAGTGAAATGTGGTGAATTTTGCTGAGCACCATTGACTCTACCAGCAGGAACGAATCACGCTGATACCGAAATATTAGCCTGCTATGCTATTCTCTTATTCACACATTCGACGCTGCGTTCGTCAACGAGCTCGACGTCGAGACAGCCTTGTCTAAAATCCTAGCTGTTTTATTTGACATTAGGAATCGAGGCTGTGAGCGAGGTTGTGGGCGAGTTCGTCGCTGTTTTTCGTTAGAGAATACGAAGTTCGTACATTAAACGTCAAACTCTCGACGCAGTGTAGTTCCAGCTCACGCCGCATTCGTCGCCGAGCACTAGTGTCGTTTAAAGTACATTAGTGAATACCATTTTTAGGCTCGACGCTGCTGCAGCGCTGACAGCAAGGCGGTTTCCTTAGTGAATAACACTGCTGCTGCAGGGACGAATCACGCTGATAACAAATATTAGCCTCAATATTAATTCTATTATTTTGTTTCAGGTATTGCGGGTTCTGAATTACCTAGTTGGCGCGTTATACTTGTACGCTATATACAAGTTGCTAAGTTATGTTTGTTGGTTCGTTATGTTGTTAGCTAGTTTTTAATAAAATGTTGTGATTTATCTGTGTTTCTTTTTAATAAATCAGCCTGTCCTGGACATCAGCCGTGTGGTGACGGCAGTAAGAATACATTTGTCCTGCGGGTGTCGTAAGAGTCGACTAAGGGATTGAAGTGTCACTGACCACTATTTGATAAAAGATTGATGATGAGCAGTAGCGTCATCATAGTGGACACATTATTGCGATCGCCAATCCGCTTGCTCAGCGTGGCGATTATGGGCATTTAATTTAACTCCTAATGCGTTTATACGTATAGTTAATAGGAGAGGCCTATGTCCAGCAGTGGACTATCATAGGCTGATGATGATGATGATGATGATCCTGGACATAATATATGCTGGACACACCTCTCTATTAACTATGTTATGGTCGCAAAAAGGTGCATTTAGATCAAACGAGCATTCGCTCATTCTATCCCCCACTCTACGAAAACAACGAATTTTGACGAATCACGTTTTGTGTAACGAACGAATTTCGTAGAGTGGGGGATAGAATGAGCGAATACTTGTTTGGTCTAAATGCTCCTTTAGAAGGTAAATGGACATAATCGCCACGCTGGTCACGCGGATTGGCGATCACAGTACGATAGCCCCTACGTAAATCATCGAATCTTATACAAGCGTTTTTTTTACTTTCGACGATTTACGTAATGGCGTCGAGTAGTGTGTCCACTATGATGATGCTGCTGCCCATCATTAGTCTTCTATAGTCGACTCTTAGGACATTGACAGAGGTCAGATGGTTAAAACGCGAAGAATAAATTGCATTTACTCTAGTACGTTATCCGTTTGCGCATTTCTCTGAGCGTTTCAACCACAGATGTCATATATACCATAGATCAAGCAAACGTATCTACTTAGCGTGTCAAATGAACTCATTGAAATCCACTGAGTTGTCCGTCTTTAATCGCAGCTTGCAGCTTTCGGGCGTCAAATTTTGTAAGTTGAAGTGAACAAAAACATTAATAATCCCTCCTTAAGTAATATTAATTGCAACAACAGAAAAAAATGAATACTCAAGGGTCTGAGACATATTTAAAATCATAGGCAAGTAACAACTTCAGTACAAAATCTGACACGCTCGGCCGCCATACAAATAAATGAACTTGTTTCTTCTATCCAAATCTGAGGAGTGTCTTTTCAAAAGGGCTTATTTTCACTTTCAACTTTTTTTAAACTATGAATGTAGTTTTGCTAAAAGTAGAGAAATACATATCTGTTTTGAATTTGAAGTTCTAGTAAGCCTCTTCTTGTCCTCCAAAATGTTAAAATATCAAAGTCCGTGTCAAAAGGGCCTATTTCTCCCTTATACTAAGAAAATGATATGAGCTTTTAGAAGTGTATATTTTATTATAATAACTTATTATTAAGTACTTTTTGTATAAATGAAGGGTTTGTAAAATTTCCTTGCAAAACTGCTTGTGTATTATTGGATAAACTCACAAGGCCGCAACAAAACGGCTTAATTCCAAAAGTTCCGCATCAAAAGGGCTTAATTCTGAAAGTTTATGTTATATTAACTTAATACTTAAGTTGATAAAGCAATATATTTAGTGCCATAACATTTATATCAACTTACTTAAGTACTATATCAAAAACACAGAAAGAATATCGAAATGAAAACCGTGGATTTATGTTTTTCTCAATTTCCCAAAAAAAGTTACAACTGGAAATAAGCCCTTTTGAAAAGACACTCCTCATCTAATTCTGTGGTTTCAACCGCCGTGACTTCGGTGGCAGCCTTATCACACGAATCTCGTGAAAGATGCAAGAACTTTTGGATATATTGGTAGACGTTGACAACTACCAAGATAACCAAAAATGTATGAGTTACCCACGGAAATCGGGTAATAATGTAGCCACCGAAGTCACGGCGGTTGAAACGCTCGGAGAAATGTCAATTTACTGATGGTCAAAAATAAAAACATTCAAGATACAGTTAATTGTTGTTTTCACATTTTTTATTTCGACATATTTATATAGACAACGCATTCTTCAAAGCTATAAATAGTTTATTGATGTACATCCGAAATTGAGTATACAGGGCGTCCCAAACCTATGGGAGCAACATGTCGAGCAATTATCGACTTAAGTTACATGAGTAGCCCGTTTGCTAAATAAATGTTTGAGTCTCTAGTTAGTTATAATTTCAAAAAAAAAGGTACCGTAAAACTACCCAACTATAGTCCTAAAGCTCCCAACTATGGTCCAAAACTAAGTCAAATATCTTCGATGTAAATGTAATTATTATATTATTGACGCAGTTGTTGCACAATGTCTCCTCATTAATGATTAAAAAACTTAGACAAAACCAAAATAAAAAAAAATCCGTTGATGCTTAATTAAATTACGAGTTGAACTTGTGGACCATAGTTGTAGCATTGGACTATACACGGTGCTTGCGAGCATTCCGAAAGATTTTAACTATGCATTCTAGACATCAAAATAAACAAAAAAAATTATGAGGCCTAATGTCAATTCCACAAAAGAATTAGTTTTTCTTTTTTTAAGTCTTTTTGAACACTTTTTAACATTTCCAGTACTTTTTATCATAACAACAATTTGTTTAAATTATTCGTATTTAGCCTAATCGTATTTTTTGATTGTCAGGCAAAAGGTGTGGTAATATAAGAACACATTGTGGTAGTATTGTAATTAAAAAGAAGTTAAATGACGAGATACGTCGAAAAACTTATTTCGAAAAAAGGTTGATTATCTTTGAAACCAAGCCGAATCCAGGAAATTTTATGTAACATTAAAGACTCTAAATATGGTCAGGAATCCAGCATTAAAATCTTTTGGTTTCCTCACGAGCACCCCGTACCGTAAAACTACCCAACTATAGTCCAAAAGCTCCCAACTATGGTCCAAAACTAAGTCAAATATCTTCGATTTAATGTAATTATTATATTATTGACGCAGTTGTTACACAATGTCTCCTCATTAATGATTTAAAAACTTAGATAAAAAAAAAAAAAACTTCCATTGATGCTTAATTACGAGTTGTACATCTCCAAACGTGCATTATATAATGTTATTATTATATACCTATTAGGAGAGAAACCTTAACTTCTCTATATATTATTACTTATAAATGTTCTGACTATTTAGAGACTTTACATCTCTTGTTATTATTATTATTATATTTCAATTTATTTAAAATCAGTTTTATGTTTTTTTTAATGCATGTTAGTTGTAAGATGTACCATGATTGTTTGAAAAATAATTCCCGCCAAGTTTCTTACCGGTTTTTCTTGGGTCAGCGGTGTAGGGTTAGAACCGGAAGTAGTTTTAATACCTAGACGATTCAAAAGAGTTTGTTGCTATTCCAATTTGAATAAAGAATTATTTGACTTTGACTTTGAACTTGTGGACCATAGTTGTAGCACTGGACTATAGTTGTATGGTTTTACTGGTTATGGTTTGAGGGGAGTCAAGACCCTGAGGTCCCCCACAGGCTTGTCTATCAGCACGGATAGCTCTGCCTTCAGCTTTAAAGCTCTGTAGGCTTTGGCGGCTTTACTGGACATCTTGGAAATTTTGGATATCTTCGATACGATGGACACCTGAAACAATGGAATAATGAATAAATATCTTGGGACATCTTACACAAATCGACCTAGTCCCACGGTAAGCTCAATTAAGGCTTGTGATGTGGGTACCAAGCGACAATATATATATTGGCGTCTCCTCTGTTATTATAATAGGAGTAGGGTTTAGGGTCCAATGAATGAGACAATTACCAACTTCGTATTTGAGCAGTGGTTTATTCTTCACCAATTCGCGATATTAAAACATCAATCTTAAAATAACAAAGCGTATGAGACAACGTCTGCAACTGACCATTTCGATGACAAGAATGCCCCCACCAACCATCAGTCAGGTTACTTATAGGACTTAGAGGGTCCGGGCGGGTGCAGGTGGCGTGACGTCATACTGGCGTGATCGCATGATCGGTCAGGTCAGGTGAAGCTGTTGTTTTTGTACATTGATTACTATTGGATATTTTTCACATTTTAGATTCTACATGATGACGCCGCCGTCACGGCCATACTGACATACGCACGTCCTCGTGCGTGCAGCTTTACAACAAAGCATATCAGAATCGAAAGAATGACTTTAACTGTTCGATCATCCTGACTGATAAATTATCTTGGCTTGATACCACAAATGATGAATCAGGTTAGCCTGGGCCGAACGTCAGGACTAGCCTCTTAGATCCTTCTGCATGACACTAGAGGAGTCACTTCTTCTTTACCTGCTAGTCCGGGCATTGTTCTTTTTGCCCCTTTAGCGGAGTTATGTCCGGTGTCCTTCAATCAAAACGTATCTTTTCCTTGGCTAGACCGGACATTATTGTTTTTGTCCCTTTAGCGAAATGATTGGTCCGACCCGACATCTTTCAATCAACATACACTCATCTTTATTGGCTAGACCGGACACTAATACTTTGTCCCTTTAGCGTGCTTAAAACTGATTGGTCCGGCATAGCCCTTCAATCATATTTTTGTACTCCCTTTTTTTAGTTTTATTCTATTTTTTTTTTCTTTTGGAAAGCTACTATCTCTCAACAATATGCTGTCATTATCAATAACATTTGGCAAATGGTTATAGTGACAAAACGAATCAAACTATTGTCAATGTGACACGCCGCCGTCACGTCATCATGACTAGTTAACTATAATTTTCAATTTTTTTTTATTAACTCTTTTTTTTTTTATATCTAGTATAATGTTAATTCTAGACCGCTTACGTAACTTTTTGTTTTTACTTTTTTGTTATGTTGTTTTTTTTTTATATTTACTTTTATGTTTCTATTTTTTTTATCATTATTTTTTAAATCCACATTTCGCCCTCAGCGTGACCAGTTATTCTCCTTATACATGTTTATTGTAATAAGACATAAGTCAATGCTTTTTTTATAGACTATCTAGATTTTTTTTTGACATAGCAACGTAAACCAAATTCAAATATGACCTCAATTTTAAACCGGCAATTTACATCGAACAATAACCACTTTTCACGCTTTTGTCATTGCTCAGAAATTTGTTTTGAGTTGACCAAATGAAATATTTTATCGTTCTATTTTCATAATTCCTGCCACCTGTCTTAGCTATGTTGTAGCGGCTGCACTTTTAACACATTTCTTGTAGACACAAAATTCAATTTCAATTTTATTTCATTACCATTGCAAACATATGAAATAAACAACCAAAATATTTTTCTTCCAAATGTTCCACAAACAGGCCATAGATTAAACACAAATTTTGATTTATTCGAATTGCATTTGGAATATTTTTTTGCCAACCCGATTCTTCAAATTTTCTCGCGCTCACTTTACGCTCAATATTCCCAGAAAGTCAAGAAAATGTTTTTTTCGTATGGAACATGTACGTTGTATTTGCTGAACATCTGAACGACTCTCTGATATTTAGATTGTAAGTACCTAAAATTTTTTTTTTCTTTACTTTTGGGATGTTTTGAAACCAATAAAGGACTTTCATTTTTTTTTTTGCTGATGTGTTGGTATATTTCCTTTAAAACGATATTTAGTCACGATTGCAAGCTCGCCGTCAAGCGATAGATTCTAGAACTTCACTTTTTTTTTTTTTTTTTAGGGAAGTTAGAACAAAAGTCGTTGTGTCAATTTTTTTTGTATCAACTGATGCAGTTTTCTGTGAATATCAACTATCTATGTCATCAAAGTAACACTAAAGTCGAATTACAGGACTAAAGTTTTAACATTCCTACAAGGCCCTTAAAGGCTGCCACCCAAA
>JALPQI010025879.1:0-18108 GCA_025490895.1 Thaumatotibia leucotreta | reverse complement strand
AGTTTCAGTTTCTTTTCACCACATAAATTTGTTTGTTAAAAGTATTTCGTTCTCTCGTTCTCATTCGTATATCTTTGATGGAGTTTTTACACCACAATGGAAGTAAATAGTGGTATTAGTGATATTCAGTTGACGCCTCCGGAAATTCGTGAAGAAGCGCAAACAGCGATTGGAAGACTTTTGCGTTCAAAATCGAAAGAAAAATATCTAAGCGTCTATGATAACTTTCTTCAGTGGAAAGCAAACAAAAACGCGAACTCTTTTTCCGAGAATGTTTTAATGGCGTACTTTAACGAAATGGCCGCAAAATATAAGCCACTTTGTGGTCTCAATATTCAATGCTGAAAAGCACTATAAAAACAAAAAACAACATTGATTTGGCCCGATATGTAAATTTAACTGCATTTTTGAAACGCATGAGCGATGGTTACAAGCCTAAAAAGGCAAGAGTATTGTCTGAAGACCGAATAAAACGATTCATTGATGAAGCACCTGATCATAATTATTTGGCTACTAAGGTAAGCAATAAAGAAATATGAAAATATGTTTATATAACAATATTGCAGTTCATTGTTTAATTTATAATTGTAACAATAATTGTTTTTTTTTCCTCACATACTGCATTGTAAAATGTTGTTCGATATACGCGTAGAAATGTAGGCGTCTTCGCAACTCGTGTCGGCAAAAAACACTCACTTCGTTCGTGTTTTTAACTCACCGACACTTGTTGCGAAAAAGCCTACTTTCCACACTTGTATCGAAAATAACTATTTTCGGGCCTCCCCGTCTGGTCATGTAATGATGATTTTTTTTACTTGCTGTAATCCTATAGTGTGGGATATCATTGAAAATCTTTTAAAAAATAAGGGTCTCTAGTTTTTTTTTAAAGTCCCTATTTTCGGAGATATTCGCTCCAGAAGAAGAAAAAAATTGCCCCCCCCCCCCATTTGACATTAACATTTGATCCGTAGGTCCAAAAAATATGAAAAAAATCATGAATTTACTTAATACTTTAAAATAAAACTATTTCGAACATAGGTAATCGGCCCAGCCGTTTTTGACTAACTACGGAACCCTATACCGACATGCTCTTGGCCGATTTATTTATTTTTTCCCAGAAGTCACACTACTTAAAAATATATAAATTATAGATATTGGATGTCATATACCAAAGAAATAAAAACCGTTTAAAAACGACCAAGATCACCAACGTCCGAGGTGGGAATCGAACCCACGTGCTCAGCTTTCGCGGCTGATGCCTGCACCGCTCGGCACCGAGCTAATATTGTTCGATTATTATAAGGAGATATGCCAATATTAATCTAGAAATCTAGAATTTAATCATGTTTGACAGCCTCCGAAGCCGAGTGACGCACATCCCAGTTTCAAATTCTGATAAAGGTATTGGTTTATTTTTGTGAAGTTTCAGCTAGATAAGCACAGATAATTACCGAGTTATTGAGGATGTTACCACGCATCTTTATTGTACATAATGTATACAGGGTGACCATTTAACTCTTTTAACTCCAACATACAACTTGTAGGTACTATTATTTATCATCTGTATAAGTACACACCATAATATCGTCGCGTAGATTCTTAGCATAAACTTATTTAGCGTGTATTAGTTGATTTAGCGTGGGACGAGGTTGCTAGGTGTAAGTTGAACCCAAATTATTTATGTCATTAATTAATTAACTGATTAGTAGTAGTAGTAGTAAGTAGTAGTGCAACACATAACACGTGTACAGAAAAAAACAAATCATAACATGATAAAGAATCACTTGTAGAATAAGTACAAAGGCGAACTTATCCCATTAAGGGATCTCTTCCAGTTAACCTTTGAGCAGTTGAGAAGAACTAGACACAGAAGGCAAAGAAACTGTACGAAGCGATCAGGAAGAAAAAATAAAGTAATAAAAAACTAATCTGAACAAGATATACACATTACACATATAATAAAATATCCAAATAAATACTCATAAAACTACATAATATACTCGTATACATTAGGTACGTACTGATTAGGTACGTATGTTTCTACTAGCAACTACTACGCTGGTCACGATTTAGTATACGTTTTTGTTTAAACATATTTGTATAATTAAGTAGTTTTGGAAGACCTGATTAGCCTGATTGCCGAGTCGTTTTATGAGAATTCAAAAAAAAAAGTCTAGCTTCGCATGTTCGTATATTTTACTACTTTTCTTACGTGAAAATATCATGTGAACTGAGGTGACTTTTTTATGAAAATCTCGGAGTATGACATTTAAGGTCACTTAAGTATACTAGCTGGCTTAGCACATGATTGGTGCGACAGTATGTCGCCGCGAGATAGATCTCCTATCCTTCACTAGCTATATTAACAAAAGAGGGACGGATAGACTATCTCGCGGCGAGATACTGTCGCGCCAATCATGTGCTAAGCATATAGATACTAGCACAGGCCAGTGACTTCAAAAATGTTTGTTTGCTTTTAAGTAATTTTTCGGCCGCGTGGTGACGGCGTCCACGTGGTGACGGCAGTAAGAATACATTTGTCACCACCCCAACTCCTCCTGCGGGTGTCGTAAAAGTCGACTAAGGGATTGAAGTGTCACTCACCATTTTTGATAACGATTGATGATGGGCAGCAGCATCATCACTGTAGACACATTACTGCGATCGCCAATCCGCTTGCCCAGCGTGGCGATTATGGGCATTTACCTCCTAATGCGTCTATACGCATAGTTTAATAGGAGAGGCCTTCGTCCAGCAGTGGATAGGCTGATGATGAAGTAATTTTTAATAACTATATTTAAAGTTCACGTGGTAAAAAAGTTGAACGAATTTCGGACAGCATTCCAAAAAAACCAAAACGCAATGAAAACGGGAAATTTATTTTAACATCACAAATTAACATTATCTGTTGTATCGGTAGTGTTGAGCTCCATTTCGATTTCCATTCGCGGTCCATTCCCACTCGTCAATATCTTCCTCCTCATCTTGAATGGGTGCTCTCCTCGGGACATAATCCTCGTCTCTGTCTCCCCAAAAATCATCTTCACCTCCTTGTTCCTCCTCAATCACTTCCAAATCATCCTCATCCAGATGATTCTCTCTTACTTCATCATCGCCCGCTTCCTCTTCTTCTTCCTCTAAAATCTCTTCAAGGCCTTCGAGCTTCTCTCTCTGAACTTCATATTCGATGTCGTCTTCTGGTATTTCTTCTAAAACCTCTCTATGAGCGACGAGGAGCTGTCTGCTTTTTATTTGAGGCACGTCTATTTCTTCTTGATCCTCTACTGGCTGAGGATTAGATTCCACATGGTTTTCTTCTGGTTTTTCTTCAGATTCCTCTTTGTCTTCTTCTTTTTCTGAACTTGATGAGAATGTAAAGATTTTATGCAAGGATTGCATTGGTATGATAAATGTTAAAGTTAATAATGTCGATAATAGTATTATCATGGATATTTCTTGGAAGTCGATCTGTAACAAGAAATATTAACAATTAAAATAACTAAAGCCGAGTCTCGTCGGAGGCGATGTATTTTTCAATTGGTAATTTAGTTCTAATATTATTATTTGTAGGCGTTTCTTAATAGGATAATAATTTAATTGTCACTGAAACACATGGGCATTTTCACTTTGAGGAACACACAATTAGCGTGAGATGATAAAACCTTAAATGCAATCAGGTTCTTAACGACAATTATATACGATATCATAAGGATTCAGCGTTTTTATACTATAGCATAGCTTATAATTTATATTATTAACAGCATAATTTATTTAAATTTAGTGCTGAATTGTCGTTACAGACTTAATTGAAATTAAAGTTTTATTTTACGCAAATTGATGATATCCTTGAAGAAGGATATCATCCAATGAAGGATATCCTTCAAAGTAAAATAGCTCACACGTGAGACACATGTGGTACCTATTCAAAAAAAAAAGCGAAACGGAAAATGCAGCATACCATAGCCATGAGGCTGAATTCGGTGGAAGTCCGGACAGTGCCCGCCTCGGTAAGGAACACGATGAACTGGCAGAGGTAGAGGGCGTAGGAGAGCCGGCTGATGAGGACCAGCGGGCGGCAGCAGAGGAAGTTCGACAGGAACTCTGTAACATGCTTTAAATTATGACAAGAATAAAAAGGAGTGTGTTTTATCATTAACGCCCGCGGGCCAGCACGCGTTCTAGCAAAGTGCTAGCTCACACTTCGGACTTTGGTCGCATGTACTCAATGACGAGGATCCTCTAAATGGATCGAAATATGTCGAGCAATATCGTTTTAAATTGAGTGAGTAACCCGTTACGCTAAATATTGAGGAATTTCCTTAATTTTACAGACTAGGTACTTTTGGTGTACCTAACCAATGAAATTTTTTTTTTCCATACACAAATTACAAAATGTAACTATTTCAAAAATGTGCAGCAATGTACAGTAATATGAATACTAATTTGATGTGAAGAAGAATCGAGAAGATTTGAACAGTCCTGACAAGCGAAGTTCTACAATATAACATGTTGAATTATTTTGTTCGGAAAAAATCAGCCGGTTCACAATAAAACATACTGAAATTTGTTTACTTAAATTAAATTTGTTTTGATTTGTTGACTCTCTCTAATTACTTCAACCGTTATAGGTCATATAAAATAAACAAGGTGATTTTTTATTCATCGGCCAAATTTTAGAGGGTTAATTCTGAGGTCATAATAATGAAATTCTACTAATGGCTGGTGAATAAAAAATCAGGCCGTATACATGCTCCATTTTTTTTATTTAGTGTTGAACACTTAATACAATTTAATTTTAAGGTATTTAACTTTTGTTCCCTTTGGAAGACGATCCTAATTATTAAAAATAAATCAGAACTCCCTGATAAGATAACCCACAAAATCTCCCTTAACTAATTTAATTTTTATGTAAGGAACCCTAAATTACCGGGAGGCTAATTATTAAATAATCTGTATCCTAGTGGGCGATAAAAGAAGTTAATTAGTTGGCTAAACTAACTCACAAATTATGACGTCAAAAGTGGTTAGTGGAAATTAAATGAGTTCTAGAAAATTCACACATTAAGTATTTTTCCGACTATTTTGTGGTGTAAGGCACTGGTCTCACCGCGAGCTACTATGCTATAAACTATGGGCTATAAACACGAACAAAAGATACGCACTCCCGTGCAAAAAAAGAGACACGGCGATACTCGCCCGGTGGTGGTAGCTGGGCGAGTATCGCCGTGTCACTTTTGTTTACACGGGAGTGCGTATCTTTTGTTCGTGTTTATAGCCGATAGTTCATAGCTTCGTAGCTCCCGGTGAGACCAGTGCCTAAGTCTGAGGCGGATGTAAAACAACAAAGTTTTTGCGGTATAAGTGTAAAAATAGTATTTTCATCTTATTTTTAAAACAAATAACCTAGGTATATGTTTGCGGTTCAGGTGTAAAATCGTATTATTTGCTCGTTTACGCAGTATGTCTCACAATTATAATAAAATTCAAATTGCAACTAGGTGACTCAGGACAACGTATTTTCTCTATGACGCATATCTCAGACGAAAAAATCCGCAATGAGATCAGAAAAACTGAAAATGGCAACGATAAAATACGTAGCGTGGCATTGTTTTTTATTATCCTCGTTGTATAACAAGGAAATGAATGTTCAAACATCTTATATCCAGTACATAGTGAGACATGACAGTCCAACCCCCTTATTCATAAACATTTGTTAACTTAACAAGCCGCTAATAATTGTTTGTCCCTTTCGGTCTTAACAATGTGTCCATAAGAGCAAAAGGGACAAACAATTATTAGCGGCTTGTTAAGTTAACAAACGTTTATGAATAAAGGGATTAACCTTTAACTGACGAAGTGGGAGTCTCACAGACGTCGCGTATTTATTCTCGACTAATGCACGGGGGTGTAAGGTTCCCATTATTTTTACTCAAAATTACCTCGGTACTTAATAGTAGATTACACGCCAAGGCCGGTTAAGTGGGAAACGTCACGGATGATGTGTAATTGTAGACAAACATGTGATCCGAGTCTTTCCCATGTAACGGTCGAGGTGTGTATACTATTTTTCTGCTCAACGGAGCCGGCAGGCGGCAACTTAGTTTAGCGCAGCGGCTCGCAATGTGCTGTTTGGCGGCTGGAGGGTAGAAAAGGTTATAAAGGACTCACCACAACACCCGTTGTGCACGATGAATATAACCCAGGCTTATAGGGGCAAGAGCGGCCTTGCTTAATAACTAGCCTATGGATAACAGGATCTGCTTTACGGAATGTCCAAATTCATATTGCTGTCACAATCAACTTCAGTATCCAAGGCGATGAAGCTGATAGAGACAGAATTATCAATTCAGACATTACCGTGAAAATCCGAAGGGAATGCTCAAACATCCGTAGTGAGACACTGACTGAATATACAAACGATACTCCTCCTGGAGTATGTGTGGCTGCTCCCGCGTTTCCGCTACTGCAGCTGTGGCCGGGCATCCCACAAAGGTGGGACGGTCGTTGCACCGTCATTTGGGGACGGTGTTGAGAGGCTCAAAGAACTCACCACAACACCCGTTATGCACGACGAATATAACCCAGGCTATAGCCAGTGAGGCGGCTATGGGAGCTAGTGCAGCGTAGTTCGCCGCAAATGTGGCGTTGTACCGGTACTGGGTGCTGCCGGAATCCAAGCCGGCATACCAGACTAGAGCCCAGAGTGCGCTGCTGGACAGCCAGCCGAGCGATAGCAGGATCTGTAAGGAAAACGTTTAATAAAGTTGACTTTTCCGGTTAAAAAGGTCAAGTCTCCTCAGTCCTTAAACAAAATAAATTATTAGTACATTACTATACACCGTGTTTTTATTGATTTCCGTTAAATTAAAGGGAAGCTTATTTAGGTCAAAAAATATCAATTTCTTTAAGAAACTAGTATCTTAACTCTTACTGTTATTGAGTTATTAAAAAAATAAGTTTAATGACTGAACAAGTGTATACAACCTTTATTACATCCTAATGAAACTTATTTTGACATGTGCCCTCAGTCAACTAAGATATTATTCTTAAGGTTCTTTCACACTTGCCATCTCAATTATTATGTATGAAAAGGAAAAAAAAAATACGAAATATACAAAAGCCGATGTACCAAGAAACTTCTATTAATGTACCAAGTAACTTGTCCAATTTAACGGAAATCAATAAAAACATGGTGTAGAGGACGGGAAACGAAGGGTTACAGGCCAAGTAGATATATCTGGCCGAAGGAACTAAGGCCAGATAGGGATACGCGGCCTGTAACCCTGTTTCTCGCCGAGATTTGTATAGGTAGTGCTTTTCTCAAACTTGCCATGAAATAAAACGAACTGATTTCGCCGAACCATACTATTTCATTTGTAAATATACCAATAGTACAGTATCGTAAAACATTAAAAAAAAAAACATTCACGCCTAACTTTTTTTTATCTTTTTGACCTATTCCTTTACCTGGTGGTACGAGTATAGGCATTAGATCTAAGGTTTTTTTTCTGTGGCTTAATGTCAAAACCTAGTATCACAATTTGACGTTTCAGAACAAAAGACAGTCTGTTTGCAGTCCTAGGTGTGAAATAAATACATGAAATCTCTTTACATATCATCTTAGCACATGACACCGGATACATAGTATTTCCGGGTTTAATTTAAAGTAAGTAACATCAACATTCCGTAGCAAGTTTGAGAAAATTCTATTTACTACACCATTGATTCAAATACTGCTAGAAAATTCTCTGGGCGGCATCGGCAGGAGAAAACTGGGCAAAAGTTTCAAATAAAAAATGATTGAAGTCTCAATTTTGCCGCTGAAAGAATAATATTTGACTGCCTTTATTTGTTGAGGTCTAAATTGTAGTCATAAGGTGAACGGCTATAAAATAAAGGTAACCAAGACCCCAGAAAGTCATATTTGTACTGTGGAAGATTAACATTATACTTTTTTTATTAAAAAAACCTATACTAGTGATATAATTTTGTTTCCTGTCAGACCTGGTATGTATAATGTAAACATTACATTTTACCCCCTTATTCATAAACGTCTCCAAACTTAGCAAGCAGATATACTGTTTATCCCTTTCGGTCTTATCAATATGTCTATAATACCGAAAGGGACAAACGATACTTATGATTTTGATAAGTTAGGAAACGTTATTAAATAAGGGAGTTAGTCTCTAATAAAGTGTAACAAACAAGTGTATCGACTTTAAGCCATCTTCAAGAGTATCCTAAAGACCATAGGGCTACGGATATATTTTTTTCCGTAGCCTAGATGGTAGGGACCCTGCCTACGAAGCTGGAGGTTCCGGGTTCGAATCCCGGCGAGGGCAATATTTGTGTATTTATTTATCACAAATATTTGTTCTTTGGTCATGGCTGTGTTTGTATTTAAGTATCTATATGTATCTATTTATTATATATATCGTTGCCTGGTACCCACACTACAAGCCTTAATCGATTAAGCCTAAGTCGATTTGTGTAAGATGTCCCAAGATATTTATTTATTTATTTATACCTTATTCAGCTGAGCCGGTTTCTGCAAAGCAAGTCCTAAACTTATTCCCACGAGGTACGGCGTGCAGCGATGGTAGACCGACGCATAGCTTAACCGGGCTGTCCTATAGAGCTGGCTCACGCTAAAAAGAAGAAATTTTTGTTTAATGAAAGTCTGCCATCAGGGTGCTTAGACAAGTTACCAATCGCTAAAGGCCCGGCCAAGACATCGGTCTAAGGCGACCGGCTTAGCGGAAAAGATATGGTACTCCCTCCTCCCTCTCGTACCCATATCGGCATCCCGCTCCAACTCATGGATTCGCTCCACTTCGTGGTACGCTTAGACCAATGTCGTGGCCGCGGCATATCGCTTGTTTATCGTAAACAGAGATCGGAAAAATGAGCGTCATTGTGCGCAATAATATGGACATGACTCCCAAGTTGATTGAATAATTAATCATTTTATAATTTTCAGAAAATTACACATTTAAAGCTTCGAAATCTTTCAAGAAATTATTCGTTTGATTATTCATTTAATCAATTTTGGAGTCAAGTCCACAGAGGCTGCGGAAGCAGCTGAACTCCTCAGGCGCAAATAGGCAGCTATAGATTCCAGCTGCATTTTTTGTGCCGTTTGGGGTAGAAACACTTGGCCCTTGCGGACCTGGAGGGCATGAGCTATTTAAAGGGCTTAAGAAGCGGCTCGTAGACGCCACCGGTGACCAGAGAGCTGCCTATTACCTTGCCCAGCGAATAGCAATTGCTATTCAGCGAGGTAATTCCGCCAGCCTTCTGGGCACCCTAACATCAGGCACGGAGCTCGAGCCTATTTTTTATTTGTAAATATTTGTGTAATATGTAGTTTTAGTACAAATAGTGTTATTTCCTTAGTGTTAGTTTATTTTATTCTATTTTTTATTGTGTATTTACTTAAAAAAATCTAATAATATAGTCGCTTTCACCAATGATACGAAATTAAGAGCGGGTGGATAGAAAGACAGTGAGCGTTAATAACATGGCGGCAGCACACGGTAAGCGCACGGGTGTCTGTACTAAGAACAAATTCATATGAAGAGAACGCATATATGCGTCGGTGGCAGTGAATGTGTTAATATAAATAAATATAAGACTTTTTCATACATTGAACGACACGACGAGATTTACCTCATGTGCAGTGGAAAAATACGACTATATTATTAGTATTATCACTAGGATAATTATATAAGTGTAAACCGTTTTAAAGACATTCCGTAATCCGTTCATGTCACTTAATCACACAATCAATTAATGATTGAGAATGAGCTCTTATTACAGGGATATAGGCGCCTTTATTGTTTTTTTTTACACAATATTACTTAATCGATATTATCACTATCTCTATTTAGGGTTCCGTAGCCAAAATGGCGAAAACAGAACCCTTAAGGTCTCTACCCACTAGACCGTAGCATACCATGACCGTAGCATGAACGTATCAGACAAAAAAATATTCTTTGTATGGAAAAGTATGAGACTATGCCCACTAGGACGTTCCGTCGCCGGCCAACACCGTCGCGTGCCATGCACGGACCGGCAAGAATTGTCGGCGAGAATATTTTGCCGGCCCCGACACGCTACGTGCATGGCACGCAACGTTGCCGGTACGGTGTGCGCAGGCGGCGAAACGGTGAGCATACGGGTTCTATTTACATTTTAGTATTGTATTTACAATTTTTATCCAAAACTCTCCAAATTTTTCACTTTTGATAGTGAGTAATAATTTTCTTATGGCGAGACAACGGAAACAATATAATCAGCATCGCTATTTTCTGAAAAAAAAAAACTTACTTAATTGATTGTAAACCCGCAAACCGAAGATTTTCATCGAGATCGAAAAATATTACTAACAAAATAATAAAAAAAAATATCAAGTCATATAACTTAACGAATTTATCCAGATAGATTGCACAATTTGTTTCTTTTTTTACATGGTAAGAACCATGCTTTTGATGTGGCTTTCTAAAATAAATTTTATTGGTTTTAGATTTTTATTACAATATGTACACAATGTACATATTGTAATGTACACAATGTACACTTACCCTTAAGCGGAAACTCGTTGACGTCTGCATTCTGCCTGTCCTAACCTACGGTGCTCAGACATGGTCATTGACAGAGCTGCAGAAGACCAAACTGAAGGTTTGCCAACGAGCCATAGAGCGCAGCATGCTAGGAGTAAAACTTATCGACCGAGTCCGGAACTCTACGCTGCGCTCAAAAACCGGGATCGTTGATGTGGGAGCCAAAACTGCCAGGCTAAAGTGGGACTGGGCCGGCCACGTCTGCCGCATGCATCCACAAAGGTGGGCCATTCTAGCCACGGAGTGGAGGCCGCAAGGGCGACGTGGGCGTGGCAGGCCTAGGCGTAGGTGGCGGGACGACCTGGACGCATTTCTTAACGACTGGCCACAAATTGCTCACGACCGGGACGAGTGGAAATCCATAGGGGAGGCCTTTGCCCAGCAGTGGGACACCTTACAGGCTACATAATAATAATAATAAATATGTACACAAAGTCGAAATCTTTTTTTTTTCGAAAAACCTATGCTCTTTAGCAGCTGCTTCATTGTTATTTAAAATTGTTCCAAAACTATTAGAAGATGTAAAAATAATCAAACAAAACCAGTACTTGACGGAGTCACATTGACAATCATGACAAGAACATATGTACTCTCATAATATAGACAATATATTTACCAATTCCAAGAAGTTTTAGTTTAATATCATAGATTACACTTATCATTGTCTAGGTAACCTAATGATAAATAAACACATTCATATAAATGTATAAGTAGCATAACTGACGATTCGAAAGTGCTTGTTGCTAAGCCTACTCAATAAATAATTTTTTACTGACACAGCGATGTCTAAAGGGCGCGAAAACAATTTGCAACTGATAAAACTGTGACAATGGAACGATAACGACGGATATGAATCGGTCATACTACGGGGATGATACGTAGTTGCGACGCGGATGATACGTGGTTGCAACGCGGATGCAACGGTCACTAAACGGGCTTAGCACGGACATGAAACGATGTACACACGTTATAGTGGGTATAGTAGTCCGTGTCGTCTCACATTCCGTGTCTGATACGTTCATGCTACGGTCATGGTATGCTACGGTCTAGTGGGCAGAGACCTTTATAGTTTCGCCATGTCCGTTTGTCCGTCTGTCCGCAGCATAGCTCAGTGGCCATTGATACTATAAATTTGCAATTTGGTACAGGTATACATATTAATCATGTCAACAAAGTGGTATAATAAAAAACTTGAAAAAAATTTTTTTTTTCGGATACTTCTCCAACTGGTGAAGGGGGAAGTTTTATTTTATTTGCTGCAATCCTATAGTGTGGGGTATCATTGAATAGGTCTCTTAAAAAGAATAAGAGTCTCAAAAGAAAGTCTTTTTTTAAAGTCAATATTTTCGGAGATAATCGCTCCAGAAGAAAAAAAAAATTGTCCCCCCTCCAACTTTTGATCCGTTGGTCAAAAAATATGGAAAAAATCATTAATAGTGGGCTTATAGAATACTATAAAAAAAAACTATTTCGAACATAATCGGCCCAGTCGTTTTTGAAAACCTACCTACCTATTAAAATCCATGTTCCCGCGGATGCTCAGTTTTTAACCCTCTAATGCATAAGACAGGCAAAAATGCATTTCAAATTTGAACCCTAACAGCAGTCAATAGAGTCCAAAACCAATGAAACCATATTTGGCTTCATATGCACTAGAGGGTTAAAACCAAGTTTGCTAAAACTAAACTACCATGGCGACCTTATTTTTTTAAAAGCGGACCGATAATACTATAAAAAGCAAGTAACTAAATAAAAAGTGTAACTGCATGACTCTTTTACTCGCACTATTATTAAGAAAAAATATAAGTTATCCTGTATGATTTTGGGTTTTTTTTACCACGGGCACAAAATCTTTAGCCTCTGGCCAATACTCCTAGTTACTACTCGTATTGAATCGGTACTCTTTATCGTTCCATATTATTAAGATTATTTATTCTAAAAAACCTGTTTCTTAATCGTAATAAAACAATAAATTACAAACAGGCACCTGCTTAGTTTTAGGCACGTTTCTTATATTCAATAATAACCAGATTCTTCTTATTTAACTTTGTAATATGTGAATAATTTGTTGATCTACCTAATTAACAAGTTATCAACCTGATGGGTTCACATTCAGCAATTTACGGCGTATTTACTTCGTTATTAATTCAATCTAAATAGGATAAATTAATTTTCCATAAACTTCTATTTTGTGATATTTTTAATAAAATATCATCTTTTACACCACTTGAACACCTGCCGAATTCAGTAACACGAAAACTAATTAAAATTAATTATGCGGTCAAATCCATTATTTAGGTATTCCAAACACTATAACAAGTAATAGGAGTATAATTTCAATTTATGTCAATATTTATTTCAACATAAATTATGGATATACCTATAGGTAAGCTGCAGTCGGGTGATTTCGAAAGTCACATAAAAATCGCCATTATTTCCATCATATCATTCCCTTCCCGAAATTGAGCATTTCGGACGTTCGAAATTACCCGATTGCACGTTACTTCCTCAGTAGGATAATTAAAACAGCTGCTTTAGCTATAAGCAAACCACTTACCTAACACCATGATAAGCAAGAAGAGTTAATCGATGCTCGCTAACGGTCGAATATCTGGAGTACGCAGCCAAACCAATGATGGTGGGGAGAAGGAACTTGGAGACCGGCTTGACCTGCATGAGCCAGACTATCATACCACCCAGGATAGTCAGCTGCATGTCCAGAGCTAGTTGGTGAGTTTGAGGGGCGCACTGGAACAGAAGACACATCACATCATCAGCCTATGATAAACCACTGCTGGACGTAGGCTTCTCCTATTTAACTATGCGTATAGCCGTGTGGTGACGGCAGTAAGAATACATTAGTCACCACCCCACCTCCTCCTGTGGGTGTCGTAAAAGTCGACTAAGGGATTGAAGTGTCACTGACCGTTATTTGATAAAAGATTGATGATGGGCGGCAGCGTTATCATAGTGGACACATTACTGCGATCGCCAATCCGCTTGCTATTACTGCCGACCTAGTTCCTCAACATCCGAAGTGGAAATCGAACCCACCTGCTTAACGTTTGCGGCTGATGCCTACATCATTCGGCCACTCGGAATTACAACCATCACATTACGCTATTATAAATATAAATATAGGTTAATGTAAATATCTTGGGACATCTTACACAAATCGACCTAGTCCTACGGTAAGCTCAATTAAGGCTTGTGATGTGGGTACCAGGCGACGATATATATATAATAGATAGATACATATAGATACTTAAATAGATAGACAGCCCTGACCAAGGAACAAATATTTGTGATAAATAAATACACAAATAATGCCGTCGCCGGGATTCGAACCCGGTACCTACAGCTTCGTAGGCAGGGTCACTACAAACTAGGCTACGGAGGCTGATCTATTGCTAAGTAAATAGGTACTACTATAAACTACCTGTTGAAAGCCTTAGCTCTTACTGTTATAATATAGGTAAATCACGTTATTTTATTTAAATATGGGCATATTTAAATAAAATACACAATAAAATTATGTCTTACACATAATTTTATTTGTCTTATACGATCTTACCACATCGTTTAGTAGCCAAGATTTGCAATACTTGAAGCAAAGGAATGATAACTGTATTTATGCGAAATTATTCAAGAAGAATACATACTTACCGATGCCATGGGCATTTACCTGTTCGCGATGCTTTTATGATGGGAAGTAGTTTAGTTAGACCTTATACCTTATGTTTTATGTAATATGTATACTTTATGATATTTTTTATGTTCACGTTATTCAGTGTCAAGTACATCGTTATTTTTTTTATTTTACTAGGTATTTTAACTTTAGTCTTACCAATTGCAACAATGGTGGATTTCGTCTAATTTTACTTCCCAACCAACTTTTGGCAGATGATTCATTTGGCATACTAACATTTAGCAAATTATTATTTGTCAACTTTCATTTCGCCCAATTTTCATTTGAAAATTATGTTAGGTTACAAATTATACGTCTGCATAACGTTGGTTTACCATGTGCAAATGCTGCCAAATGAAACTATGGGAATAATAGTTTGGAAAGTGATAAAATGTATGCCATACAATTTTCGGTTATTTAGTAAACCGGGTTAAAATTACAATCTATTAAAATGTATACAGAAGTTTAGTGGACTAGAAAGTTACTTAAGTTTGCACCACTGACCAACAATAGACCTTCTAGATCAATGCTAAACCAGTTCTGCAATTACTATTAGAACAAGTACCACTACCAGAACATAAAAGATGGAAGAACGAATGGAACAGATGGACAACCAATCAATCAATAGCTGGGTCAAAATTCTTTTCGTTGTCTTGTTTCATACCACTCTGTCATGCTTTTAACTAGTTACTGTTGCGACTCAGTATGTAAAAAAACCGGTGCACTTGTATTTCTTTTTCACGATAGATTTTAATCCATACATCAGCAGGCTTAGCACATGAGGAGTATGTCGCTGCGAGATAGATCTCCCGCCCTTCATTAGCTATATTAACAAAAAAGGGACGGATAGCGAGATACTGTCGCGCCAATCATGTGCTAAGCATACAGAAATTGAAGACAAAACATCATCGCAAACAAAAATCAGCACTGCGTTACGTTTTTTAGGGACACAAAATAAGACTACGAAAAGAATTTAGACCCAGACCCAGTTTTAACTGAATAATAAACAACCAAGAACCTCACCATATCTTCGAATCCGAACCAGTTCTGCATGTAAAGTAAGTTCCACCACCAGCCCTCCTGGCAGATCTCAGCGTTTTTGGTGACGAAGGTGCCCCACATGGGACCCGTGGAGATGTGGTCCCACACGTAGGCGTAGAAGAGAACCACGGCTAGCAGCGCGGGGGTTAATCTAAAACGAAAATAATAAAAACAGTACATTTCGATTTTCAAAAAAAAACTTTTTGCGACGAGGGTGAAAGTTGGAGCCCGAGTGAAACGAGGGCGACAATAACCCGAGTTAAAAAAGAAGATTTTACACGTGTATCGAACGATTTTTTTCATAACAAGTGCCTTAAAAAGAGAAATTTACGCAAGCGAAGCGTGCGCAAAGTTTATTTTTTCGCACTAGTTAGGAAAAACTTTTTATCCCATACCCGGACCCCATTTTTCAAAAGCTACAATTTGTTATACAAGTGGAAATCTCTTTTTGACACTATTAATTAGATAAGGACTTTCCGCTATTACTAGTAAACAAGTTACACAAATACATGACTTCATCGTAAGTTCCTATATATTAGTGGCCAAGGAATATAAGACATATGATCAAGGGCCGAATTTTCTAGTTAATATTGTGGTATCATTATATCATTAGTTAAATAATGCAACATGTTTATTGATAAACATAATCACACGAAATTGTTTATTGCGTACCTAACTTGTTATTACTTTTAAGTTATCATTTATAAGTTGTATCTATATTAGGGGAAATTTCTATTTAATTTCTAAGAAAGTATAAAGTTTATTTCCAGTAAAGTGTCAATGAATATTACAGGTTAACCTTTATTCACCCATAAAAATAGTAAAATTAAAATTAAAACCTTTCAGATTTATAGTGTCCTGTATAAATAATCTGCTTTACCTAAAGCTGCTTTACAAAGTCACATCCACAAGGTTCCCGAGTGGACGATGGTTCCAATTTTATTGGTTGACTGTACAATCGGGCATAACAGCTTGTATCAAACATTTTATTTTTACCAGTAATTTGTTTCAATGTACAAATTGTACAATAGCTACCTGCTAGAGATGTTAAATTTCTAAAACTCATTAAAATCGTAAGCATAAAGGACCTTTGGATTATTGACTTCAACTGAATTCTTATTTCGTGTCTCCTTTATACGCTACAAATACGGGTATTTTTGGTATCGAACTACTGAAAGCCAGAAAATTATATTCTCAATAGAATGTTCTGCTGTTGAAGTTAATTTCAACGCCTGCACTTTTCTGAATAGCTAAGCTGCTCAAATGACATTTTATAAGAGGAAGAAATGAAAAGGGTGTTTTATGGGGATCGCTTTATACAGAATGTAAATCATATACGAGCAAAGTTCTAAGTTCTGAGCGAGGTTATTTTGGGACATTTAGATAAGTTTTACTTATATGTAAAGGGATGGTGACAAATTTATTCTTACTGCCGTAAGAACACGTAAATGTGATGGCCAAAATGGAGATGAAATTCGCAGTTAGATTAGAAATAGCTGTTCGAATTGGAATGTTGATTAATCTAAGTACCTATACAAAATTATTTAGCCCACAATATAATATATAAGTCTACCTACACTCGATTTAATCCTTTAACGGGCAAGACTCAAAAAAATCTCAACGCCATCCTGCAGTATAAGCAATTCTGTGTAAGAAAAAAAATACAAAAAGACAGTGTTATAGGCTTCGTCATTTGGAGATCGGCGCTCTATAAAGAGTTTAGCCTGGTCGCTTGACCTGAGATATCGGGAGAGCAACCTCTTTAAACCCGAGCAATCAGCTGAGATGCGATGGGGAGTCAGCGTCCCACTCAGAAGCAGGAAGCTATCCGTGCATATCGAGCATTTTTCGATTTAAAAACGTGAGTTAGCCCTCGTGAAATATTTACGGCCTGGCTATAACATTGGTATATGGCTATTGGCGGAGCGATAAACCAGACGTGCTCTCTCTCGTCCTAACTTATGGATTCTCTCGCCGCTGGTCGGCTTGAACCAATGTCGTGGCCAGGCCATTAAGTCTGGCCGCCTACCTGAGATATCGGGAGAACAGCCTCTTTAAAGCCAAGCCATCAGCTGAGATGCGGTGGGCAGTCAGCGTCCCACTCAGGAGCAGGAAGCAATCCGTGTATATCCATCCCGCTCGGCACCAGGACCATAGAGGGGAGCTTACTACCTGGAAAATATCATTATTATATATAGTAAGCTATTTATCCACTTACATGCTTTGATTTTTGCGTGACACTATTGATATTAGATAAAAGTGATTGACAATTGCACCGTTGGACGCATGCGATCCAAGAAATGGATTAGGGTTCAAAATTCCGTCAAAAAACAAACGCGTGCGTGACTTGCATCTAACGCTGCGGTTAATGCATAAAACAGCCGAGCAGCCGCGAACTTTACAAATTACAAGCTTTTGAGAAACGGCACGCCAGTGTAGGTACAATGAGTAAAATAAAAAATTGTAGTCCCTCGGGAAGTAGGGAAAATATTGGAAGACTTTAATCAAATTTTAAATAGCATTGTACAGCCCTAATCTAAAAATATATTACAAACACTATGACGATATTTAGCAGTACATTAATATTTTTGTCTTTACATTGGCTCATCGAAAATATGAGAATAATTATGGCGCCTGAAGTTATTCAAATAGCAATGCTCATAAAATTACAATTTCTCATACACTGTACGTAGGGTAGTAAGAAACGCGGAATTTACGTATTCACTGCACGGTTTCAAATTCGCACAAATACAGCTT
>JALPQI010025878.1:0-14947 GCA_025490895.1 Thaumatotibia leucotreta | reverse complement strand
AAATACGAAATTTATAACTTTCATTAATTTAAATTAAGAAATTTATGGACTATGATGCAATTTAGGAAACTTCCTTACCTACTCGACTCTAAGGCAGGTCAGTAGTAGGTACGACGACGAGCGAAGCGAGGAGGAGTGTTAGGTTGAATTGTGACCTTGCCAGGACCGACTTTTAAAATAATACTCTTACTATTTACTTACTAAGTTTATTACCAGGTTTACTTACTAAATTTATTAGGTGGTGTAAAAAAAATATATTTCTAGCAACATCATTACATTGACATAATCACGCGACAACAAATAATTACAACTTGCGAATATAGACTTTGCCACAGTTATAATAAGGAAGGTTATTGCTTTTAACATTCTGGGAATGATGCTATATTGATTTTAAAAGTTATGGGCATCGACTTTTATGACTAACAATAATTATGACCTACATAAAACTGACCACCGATTTATAATATTAATTTTTATGACTTATGACAATATGACTAAAAAAAATTCGGACCTACAACATTATTCGCTTCAAAATTCGAACTTCAAACTTTATGGGAACCAATAGAGACCCATTAAAATTAGTTACTATTTAATGGGACAATCATATTATTACACATCGATACTGGCTAACTAGCTAGGCTTTGGATTTTTATCCCTCGCTTTCGATCGCTAGAATTTTTCTCATTGTCAGGCTATCTCAATCCACTCGTGGACGTAGGCCTCTCCTAGTGAATCGATGCAGTAGGAGGTAAATACCAATTTATCGTCACGCTAGGCAAGCGTGTTGGCAATCGCAGTATGGGAAACATCCACTATGATGATGCTGCTTCTCATCACCATTTTCTATAAACGAATATTCAATACCACTTCAATCCCTTAACCGATTTTTATGACACTCATGGGAAGATTTGGGGTGACAAACGGATTCTCTCGTTACTGCCGTCACCACGCGTCAAAAAGTGATAGTTTATTCATAAATATATTGTTACAGATGAAAGTGGATCGGATTCAGAAGCCGCAGAAAGCACAAGTTCGTCATACTCATCGCTCAGTGATTTTGTTTCCGAAATGGTCTCATCCGATTTATCGCCAGGTAACTACAGATTGAATGTTATGTACTAATCTTTGTCCGCGACTTGGTTCGTCGTTTAATGATGCCTGATACGTACAGTCATGTCCAAAAATCTGTTTGTATTATGAAATAAATCTATGAAATATATCACATAAATGAAATGACATACCGACGTTTCGAATTCATTACAGCGTTCATCGTCAATGGGGGACAGTCACCTAAATAAAAAACCAAGGATAATATTAACTGATTAGACTGATGAAAAAAAAAACACTATTCGAATATTTGTACGTCGTACAAATATCATCATCATCATCATCATCATATCAGCCGAAAGACGTCCACTGCTGAACATAGGCCTCCCCCAAAGATTGCCACAATGATAATATATATGTCATTGTTATGAAATTTTGCATAAGCAAATTTGAATGACCTTTTTTTTGTTATTTCGAAGGAAATCCTCACCAGCAACACGTGATCGGTGAAACCTACAGCGCGGTGGTGCAAGTGCCGATGACGCTATCTTCTTCATTAGATCCAGGGACGGTATGTTTATTTTTTATATCTAAATTTGTCTAGAACATAGATAAGGAACTAGTTGAGTTATGTTGATTCTGTACCCAGATCCAGTGGATTAAGTAATGAACTTTCGAGTGTGGTAGATTTCAGTTGAAATATTGTCGAGTCTTTCGAGTTTCGATCATGCGGACGCTGAAAAAGTGGACTATTTCCGATGAATAGCTGCCAAGTGCAAGTCCCTAATCTTTCCGTTGCATTATCCTAGCTGTCGTCTATGGCCATCGTTGAAGAGGACTGAGGACAGTATAACTTTCCTTACCGTACCTCTGTAGCGACGGAAAGATTAAACTTTATTTATTTCATTTATTTCTTTCTTTATTTTAGGGATAACAAACAATTGTACGAAAATATTACATTAAATGTTACAATGGGTGTTACATTATGTACAATCAACGGCATTATCCACGGAGTACAATGAATTAAAGGCTGTCGGACAACAGACTGCTGTACATTCCATTGCGTACTCTGCCACTTAAATTTTATGTGTGATTTAGACCATTCAAATTCATTATTGCTTTGCTATTAAAATAAAGAATCATTGGACTTGGACAGGTGTACAGTCCGCCATCATCGTTAATGTACGGTGAAGCGGAGCCGCGGGCACGATCGACATCCCCATCCCCATCCGGGTCCAGCTCAGAGCACAGCGAGCTGTCTGACGACGAGCCACCCGGCGACCTGCCCGTCGAGCCTTCGCCACCCGTCAAGAAGAGCGTGAGTCCTCTATACCTGTAGTTAGCTCTAGTGTACCTCTAGATCGCTGATATACGGCGAAGCCACAAGCACAGTCGATGTCACTCAACACTGTCCTCGATTGTACTTACATCGTCCCTAATTTACGACGAGGCGACCTGCCCGTCGAGCCTTCGCCACCCGTCAAGAAGAGCGTGAGTCCTCTATACCTGTAGTTAGTTCTAGTGTACCTCTAGATCGCTAATATACGGCGAAGCCACAAGCACAGTCGATGTCACTCAACACTGTCCTCGATTGTACTTACATCGTCCCTAATTTACGACGAGGCGACCTGCCCGTCGAGCCTTCGCCACCCGTCAAGAAGAGCGTGAGTCCTCTATACCTGTAGTTAGTTCTAGTGTACCTCTAGATCGCTGATATACGGCGAAGTCATAAGCACAGTCGATGTCACTCAACACTGTCCTCGATTGTACTTACATCGTCCCTAATTTACGACGAGGCGACCTGCCCGTCGAGCCTTCGCCACCCGTCAAGAAGAGCGTGAGTCCTCCATACCTGTAGTTAGTTCTAGTGTACCTCTAGATCGCTAATATACGGCGAAGCCACAAGCACAGTCGATGTCACTCAATACTGTCCTCGATTGTACTTACATCGTCCCTAATTTACGACGAGGCGACCTGCCCGTCGAGCCTTCGCCATCCGTCAAGAAGAGCGTGAGTCCTCTATACCTGTAGTTAGTTCTAGTGTACCTTTAGATCGCTAATATACGGCGAAGCCACAAGCACAGTCGATGTCACTCAACACTGTCCTCGATTGTACTTACATCGTCCATAATTTACGACGAGGCGACCTGCCCGTCGAGCCTTCGCCACCCGTCAAGAAGAGCGTGAGTCCTCTATACCTGTAGTTAGTACTAGTGTACCTCTAGATCGCTAATATACGGCGAAGCCACAAGCACAGTCGATGTCACTCAATACTGTCCTCGATTGTACTTACATCGTCCTTAATTTACGACGAGGCGACCTGCCCGTCGAGCCTTCGCCACCCGTCAAGAAGAGCGTGAGTCCTCTATACCTGTAGTTAGTTCTAGTGTACCTCTAGATCGCTAATATACGGCGAAGCCACAAGCACAGTCGATGTCACTCAACACTGTCCTCGATTGTACTTACATCGTCCCTAATTTACGACGAGGCGACCTGCCCGTCGAGCCTTCGCCACCCGTCAAGAAGAGCGTGAGTCCTCTATACCTGTAGTTAGTTCTAGTGTACCTCTAGATCGCTGATATACGGCGAAGTCATAAGCACAGTCGATGTCACTCAACACTGTCCTCGATTGTACTTACATCGTCCCTAATTTACGACGAGGCGACCTGCCCGTCGAGCCTTCGCCACCCGTCAAGAAGAGCGTGAGTCCTCTATACCTGTAGTTAGTTCTAGTGTACCTCTAGATCGCTGATATACGGCGAAGTCATAAGCACAGTCGATGTCACTCAACACTGTCCTCGATTGTACTTACATCGTCCCTAATTTACGACGAGGCGACCTGCCCGTCGAGCCTTCGCCACCCGTCAAGAAGAGCGTGAGTCCTCCATACCTGTAGTTAGTTCTAGTGTACCTCTAGATCGCTAATATACGGCGAAGCCACAAGCACAGTCGATGTCACTCAATACTGTCCTCGATTGTACTTACATCGTCCCTAATTTACGACGAGGCGACCTGCCCGTCGAGCCTTCGCCATCCGTCAAGAAGAGCGTGAGTCCTCTATACCTGTAGTTAGTTCTAGTGTACCTTTAGATCGCTAATATACGGCGAAGCCACAAGCACAGTCGATGTCACTCAACACTGTCCTCGATTGTACTTACATCGTCCATAATTTACGACGAGGCGACCTGCCCGTCGAGCCTTCGCCACCCGTCAAGAAGAGCGTGAGTCCTCTATACCTGTAGTTAGTACTAGTGTACCTCTAGATCGCTAATATACGGCGAAGCCACAAGCACAGTCGATGTCACTCAATACTGTCCTCGATTGTACTTACATCGTCCTTAATTTACGACGAGGCGACCTGCCCGTCGAGCCTTCGCCACCCGTCAAGAAGAGCGTGAGTCCTCTATACCTGTAGTTAGTTCTAGTGTACCTCTAGATCGCTAATATACGGCGAAGCCACAAGCACAGTCGATGTCACTCAATACTGTCCTCGATTGTACTTACATCGTCCTTAATTTACGACGAGGCGACCTGCCCGTCGAGCCTTCGCCACCCGTCAAGAAGAGCGTGAGTCCTCTATACCTGTAGTTAGTTCTAGTGTACCTCTAGATCGCTAATATACGGCGTAGCCACAAGCACAGTCGATGTCCCTCAACACTGTCCTCGATTGTACTTAAGTCGATGATGGGATCTCGGAGAAATCGACGAATCTCTTCAAATGTTATAGGTACATGTATGGCGCTTTGGTAATTTTCATTCATTTACAACAGTTTGCATTCACAAACTAGAATTTGATGATAGGAAACCAATGATGGAAACCACAAATGATAGGATCTTGGAGAAATCGATTGAAATTAGTTGTTTTTAAATTTTTAATCTGGTGATTATTTTATAGCTACATAAACACCCTAGGTAAACAGACACGATGCATCACGGGCATAAGCGGTGATTTCAAACAAGGCAAAAGGATGAAAAGCTCAGCTTGGCAGAAAATGTGGAAACTGGTTAAAACCGCGCGCGATACGCATAGTATTCCAATACAACAGTATATTGATTTTTTTATAAGACTTCAGTGGTAACCTATCAATGTTTGACCCGTTCTTATGCCATATACTGAGTGGCATCCATTTTGGTGTTGTTTTTAGTTTAAGATGTATTTTAATTTAAGTTTACCTTTTTACACCAAATAAATGAATTCTATTCTATTCTTTTGCGTACTCAGGACACGGACAGTGGCAGTTTCGGACGCGAGTCGGACTCTAACTCAACGACGACCCCGAAAACTGTCGTTCCGCGAGGCCGCGCCGCCGACAGCGCCAGCTCCACTAGCGACAGCGACCGCGCGCTCACGCCTTCTCATTCGCACGTTAAGGTAGGCTGGCTAAAGACTCTAGAATGTTCCCGAATCGAACTCAGCGACGTCGAAAACCGTGGTCCCGCGAGGCTGCGTCGCCGACAACGCCAGGTCACGCCTCAGTCGCACCTTAAGGTAAGCTGGTTGAGGACTATAGGATGTTCTCCGGCCCAGTCGGACTTGAAACTCCACGACGACGAAGATGGTAGTCCCGCGAGTCGGACTCAATCTCGACGACATTGAAGACGGTGGTTCCCCGAGGCCGCGACGCTGATAGCGCCAGCTCCACTAGCGACAGCGACCGCGCGCTCACGCCTTCTCACACACGTTAAGGTATACTGGCTAAAGACTCTAGAATGTTCCCGGGCCGAGTCGAACTCAGTGACGTCGAAGACCGTGGTCCCGCGAGGCTGCGTCGCTGACAGCACCAGCTCACGCCTCCTCAGTCGCACGTTAAGGTAGGCTGGCTAAAGACTCTAGAATGTTCTCGGGCCGAGTCGAACTCAGCGACGTCGAAGACGGTGGTCCCGCGTGGCTGTGGCGCCGACAGCACCAGCTCACGCCTCCTCAATCGCACGTTAAGGTAGGCTGGCTAAAGACTCTAGAATGTTCCCGAGTCGAACTCGACAACGTCGAAGACTGTAGTCTCGCGTGGCTGTGGCGCCGACAGCACCAGCTCACACCTCCTCAGTCGCACGTTAAGGTAGGCTGGCTAAAGACTCTAGAATGTTCCCGAGTCGAACTTGACAACGTCGAAGACTGTAGTCTCGCGTGGCTGTGGCGCCGACAGCACCAGCTCACACCTCCTCAGTCGCACGTTAAGGTAGGCTGGCTAAAGACTCTAGAATGTTCCCGAGTCGAACTCGATAACGTCGAAGACGGTGGTCCCACGTGGCTGCGCCGCCGACAACGCCAGCTCACGCCTCCTCAATCGTACGTTAAGGTAAGCTGGTTAAGGACTATAGGATGTTCTCCGGCCCAGTCGGACTTGAAACTACACGACGACGAAGATGGTAGTCCCGCGAGTCGGGCTCAAACTCGACGACATTGAAGACGGTGGTTCCGCGAGGCCGCGACGCTGATAGCGTCAGCTCGACTAGCGACAGCGACCGCGCGCTCACGCCTTCTCACTCGCACGTTAAGGTAGGCTGGCTAAAGACTAGAATGTTCCCGAGTCGAACTCGACGACGTCGAAGACCGTGGTCCCGCGTGGCTGCGCCGCCGACAACACCAGGGTGCTTAGCCAAGTAGCCAATCGCTAGCGCTTAATCGTCAATCTTAAACAAAAGGCAGCTAACTGTCTTTGTCGCACTAATATGAAAGAGTGACAGAGAGGGAAAATTACGATACGCTACTAATCGCTAGCGATTGGCAACTTGGCTAAGCATGCTGGTCACGCCTCCTCAGTCGCACGTTAAGGTAAGCTGGTTGAGGACTATAGGATGTTCTCCGGCCGAGTGGGACTTGAAACTACACGACGACGAAGACGGTAGTCCCGCGAGTCGGGCTCAAACTCGACATTGAAGACGGTGGTTCAGCGAGTCCGCGACGCTGATAGCGTCAGCTCGACTAGCGACAGCGACCGCGCGTTCACGCCTTCTCACTCACGTTATGGTAGGCTTGCTAAAGACTATCCCCCTTATTCATAAACGTCTGTTAACTTGACAAGCCGCTAATAATTTGTTTGTCTTTCGGTTTTAACAATGTGTCCATAAGAGCAAAAGGGACAAACAATTATTAGCGGCTTGTTAAGTTAGCAAACGTTTATGAATAAGGGGGTATGATGTTTTCGGGCGCGAGTCGAACTCAAACTCGACGACGCCGAAGACGGTGGTTCCGCCTGAGAGTTACGGTCGTTAAATATATTAGCAAGGATAGGACAAACGCCCGTCATTGTGAAAACATGACCCTGTTCCATATGGTAGAGACTTCCTTATCTTATGATGTTAACATATTTTCAAATTTAAGGTATTTATATATTTATTTAAGATATTTTTTTATAATACGAATACAAAGTATCTATTTAGGAGATCCCAACTATTTTTTAGATACCTACTTGTGCACACCACGATTGTTCGAAACGTCGTTACAACGTTAATTAATATACGCGATATAATTCGTTTCAACCGTTTTATTTCATGAATAACTATCGCGGTAACCGAAGAATACATCAAAATTCAATATCAAAAATTCTAAGTCGTTTATTTGACATAAATTCACAATCACATACAATACCTACAAGTAAGAAGGGGTTGGGATCTTCTAAATAGATAATTTGTGATAGTGTTATTAAAAAAATATCTTATAAAACGAAAAATGTTAACATCATAAGATAAGGAAGTCTCTACTGTACGGAACAGGGTATTTTTTTTGAAATGACGGGCGTTTGTCCGATCCTTGTATATTAGTCAGATAAAATGATCATAATCCTTTTCCCTTAAGGCTATATGCCTTAAGGATAGCTACCATTTATCTGACAGATGTTTTATTAGAGTATGTCACCATACAAGCCGTCTACTCTACGAACAAATAAAACATGGAAGCCGCACGCCATAGTAAATTGCCTTTCGAAAACGGTCCTGAATTTTAGTTGACAAATGTCACTCCCTCTTTTATGCATCACGGCAATGAATTTCAATGTCAACCTATAAAAACTTAAACCGCCATTTGAAAATAGTTGTGGATGGTCCATCAAAGTTTTGATTGGCTATATTCTTTAAACATTTGTCAAAGGTGTTGCGCCGAAATATGCGCGGTGTTAAGAAAAGCGCTACTATGTCCTGCCCATCTTGGCACAATTGAACAATTGATTTTGGGGGCATTTTTGAACTGGCGTTAGGCGTCTATGTTATTTATGGTCGCAGCGTCTACTAAAGCTACTTGCGAGCAAAACGTCTCCAATGCATCGTATTAAGTATAAAACCATATCACACGCCTAGATCAAAACAGTATTAACTCTAAATGTATCATTTTTTAGTTTAGAGTATATTTGAGGTCTACGAACTTAGTAGATCACTAATATACCCTTAGCTAAAAAATAGATACATGTTGCGTTACTACCGTGTTGATCTAGGTGTGCTCTTTGTTAATAGAGCACAATTTCCTAATCATCATCAGCCAATTGACGTCCACTGCTGGACATAGGCCTCCCCCAGAGAGTTCCTCAAAGATCGGTCGTGAGCTGTCCGCATCCATTGGACACCCGCAACCTTTACCAGGTCGTCGCTCCATCTTGTGGGGGGCCTTCCCACGCTGCGCCATCCAGTGCGTGGTCGCCACTCGAGAACACGCCGACCCCACCGGTCATCGGTCCTCCGGGCCTTCCTAATATTATTTGATATTTCAGCGCACGAACAGCGGCGTGTCCCGGCAGGCGTCTCAGAGCTCGCTCCTGGAGCAGTTCGCGGCGCAAGCCAAGGAACTGGTGCGAGAGACCACCCGCCAGAGCAGTCAGGAGGGACTGCTCGCGCATATGGACAAGGTATTAAAAAAACTGTACTTACTATACGAGATTAGTACATTACGACACAAGTGCGAAAAACATGAAAATCGAAACGAGTGGTGATGTTTTAAAACACAACCGATAGGGAGTGTTTTAAATCGCCACGAGTTACGAATTTCGTTTTTGCACGTGTCTCATACGACGTTTTTTAGTGCAGATGGCCCTCCGAAGTTTAGAACCTGACGTAAAATGACACACTTCTCGCACTAGAGCCTAAAAAGGCACCATTTGTACTAAAATACATTTACAGATGGTGTACTTTTTAGACTCCCTATCGGTCGTGTTTTAATACATCGCCACTCGTTTCGAATTTCATGTTTTTCGCACTTGTGTCGTAATGTACTATTTGAAAATTGCCGCTTGATCTTGTTTACGTTCGCGTTTAAATTCGTGATTTTATGGACTTCATTTATAACGACGTTTGTATAGTTATTGTGATGGTTTAAGCTTTGATAACAAATTATTGTTTGAATAATTTACTTCAGGGAACAGGGGTCCATTTCTCACAAGCATGTAATGTATACAAGAGGATGTCGTTTTTTCCACATAGGTATTGGACTTCCGATTGTATTACAAGTTACATTGAGAAATAGGCTCCTGAAATGTGAAAGTTGCTGTTAGATAAGTCTGGCGCGAATGACGATATCCATCTCTCACTTACTGTAGGTACTTATGGAAGAGATAGATAATACTTTACATGACATGTGATGTGGTAGTTGATTCAGTTTTAACACGATTATTACTTTATTTAAATCCAAATTCGAAGAAAGGAAAAGCTGCAGAGGTTGAAGACAAGAAATTGTTTGCTCCTTTTGGACAGGTATATCACTGAGTGAAAGCTTGAAGACGATTAAACTAATTACCAATTTAGCACTGATTGTAGTTTAGTTTATCCTCTATAAAGAGCATTAATGATCGCTTTAGCTTAAACTAACTTTATCACGCGAATTATTAATATCCCACTAAAATGGATTGAACATGCTCGTACCTAAACTTAGCTTATTTTCCACTTGATCATTCATTAGTTTTACAAAGCTCTCGCACTTTTACACCTCGCAATAAAAATATTATAATTTCATTAAAATTCAAGAGTAGACAATACTACTTTGCTGGTAAAGAATTATGAATTACAGTAAGCAAAACGTAATATGTATTTTAGACTTATGCTTGTAGAAATTCATATTGATCTGAATATTTTGTACACTCGAACAAAATCTTACTACCTTCTAGACATAAATCAATAATTCGCTAGATCATACGTTCATACAGTTCCTCGTCTAAGTAGTCCAGACAAAGGTACCTACATACATAATATCGATTACGGCTAATAGTCTAGTTAGACCTATTAGTATAGGTTTTCATTATTCTGAGCATTTTTAGCTACAAAAAACATTATCGATTGATGACGATCAACTTGTACTTTTAGTAGCTTTTCTTCCGCAACAAGCATATTTTACCACATTTTTCTCTAATATTCTTGCACTTCTAACTTCCTTGTCCTTCAACATCGCCGAATATTTCTAGCTCACGCTACACGCTAAGAAGGCTGCAGAAGAGGCATCCAAAAGCGTGCAAGAAGCGTCGAAGTCTGCACTAGAAGCGAGTAAGACCGCAACAGCAGTAAGCAAGAATACTTTCGAAGATCTCACCTACGTGGGGAAGTCCACGTTTGGAGACCTCACTAAGAGCGCTAAGGAAGTCGCGGCGAAGAAAGGACTACTTAAGGTGAGATGATGTCAATTCGTTTAACTTTTCATGTGTGGTTAGGATCAATTCATGAATTAGTTAATTATTTATCAATCCAAATGGGTCAGTATGGAGGTTTTGGAATCCATAACAGATAGCGAAATCTTGTCTTAGGAATCATGATATCGATTTTAGTAAAAAGAAAAACTGCATTCGTACACTTACCAAAATACGTGTACTCGGCCCAGGAATCGAACCTGAACTTTTAGAAAAATTTAAATTTCGTTATTTTTACTTGGGTATCGGTTATGTAGCTCTTGAATTGTAAATGTTACTAGGAAACATATCTAAAATGAATAAAATGCATTGTTTTTAAACAATGAAGTTTTGAATTTTCAATTCTTCAGTGCCGACGCCGGCCCTTTTACTTGGAAGTTACAAACTATGAGAGATATTAAAATCTGTACTTCGGAACCATGCCATTATTACACAGACAACATAACCTCAAGACGTAGCATAGCCGGGCGACCCCCTCTGTCACGCATACGGTGAATTCACTCCATATTAGAGCCACGCCTCCATTGCTAACTTCAGTCTGCGGCCGGCGTTCGTGAGATAATTACGAAAGTTTTAACGTGATTTACGTCATGCAAAATGCATTACTGTTGCGTGATATTGTGTGGCAAGAATACAAATACATCTAGTGTGCAAAAAGATGGTATTTCCTTTCACAAGTGAGCAATTTTTTATAAATTTCAATTAAAATTAAAAATAGTTTCAGCATAAAATCTAGTCCACTCGTTGATGTCTTTTTACAAAGTCTCTTTCTAATTCTTTGCACGAAGTATAACTCCCTCCTTGTCTAGCGTAACGAGCAGGTAGGCCGTCTGAACTAGGGATGACCGTAGAGTATGTTTGTTTATTATCGATAAGGTAACTAAAGATAAATTAAAATCTTTATTCTCAATCGTACCAAGCAACAGACTCTGCGGTGGAGTCTCCGTATCCGAACTAGTGATGTCTATGCCTGCAGTCTGTTTACTATCGATAAGACATTACGATTATATTCAATTATCCTCAAATAAATTCTGGTTTAGTGTAAAGTGTAGAAGTATAATTTTCAAAAATACTATTATGTTAAATAATATTGTGTATCTTCTCTAAATGCCCAAACATGAAAGAAATGTGGATGAATGCTACAAAACGGTCACATGATTGGTTTCCTGCTCCTAGCAGTGTGATATGTTGTCGACACTTTAAACCGGAATATTACAAATTAACAAAAACAAATAATAGACGAATTTTATGTACAACGTATTTTAATGGTAGTTTTTTGGTAACTTTGTAACTACGAGTTAATGATTGTACAAATAAAAGTATATTTTATAAAATTGTTTTATTTATTGTCTCAGAAAAGATATATTGTGATATTAATATTAGACCGCAACTTTGTCTGCGTCGATGATGATGATAAAATAACTATCCTTTGTCCTTTCCCGGGTCTTAAACTATCTCCATTCCAAATTTCATCTAAACCGGTTTAAATGTGAAGATGAAGACACAGCAGACAGACAGTACAAATATTTTTTTTTATATAAAATGCATTTCAAGCTAGCATCATAAGCTAGTATCATAATATATCTTCATCTGCGGGGATGATGATGATGAATGAAATATCGTATGTCCTTTCCCGGGTCTTAAATAATCTCCATTCAAAATTTCATCTAAATTGGTTCAGCGATTTAAGCGTGTAGACTCAGTAAACTGATAGACATACTTTCGCATATATGGTATGCATCAGTACGGATATGGATTTACGGTTTTGTCGGTAAGTCACTGGCAAATATCGAATACGGATGATGACTGGCAAATCAAATCAGCATCTTTTTTCGAACTGTCAAAACGATCACCACTATGGAATTTTATATGAAATACTCAAAAGTGACGTCACGTTTGAATACTGCCAAATGATCTACTCTTTTATGTTCTTTTCAATTTATTAAATAGAAGTTCTGTACAAAAATTACTGCAATCTACATCTTAGTAATAATTTCTTCGTGTATTATGTCGTGCATAATGTTAAATAATTTATTTTAACTACAATGATCATCCCTATTGTGAAAGCCATAGACATTGTAACCATCGATACTTTTATCGACATTCGGAAATCACTAGCGACCGGCGGACATTTTTGTTTTACACCTCATTGACCTTGAAACGACGAATCACAACACAGTTAGCTCATGTTACGCCGCCCGCACCTCAGCATTTTTGGCAGCATCGGTTTAAGTGAAATAATTGTCTAAAGCTACGTCTTTAGGTTATGTTGTCTGTGCATTATTATTAAATCTAAAGACAAAGCCATGGTTCCCCTGCCTGCGGGAAATCTAGTAGAACATAAGGATTAAGAATAACGCTTACTCTCAGATACTAGTGTCAAATTACTTTGGAGATTTGACATAACTGTCCGATCTATGACATTACTCTCAGATACTAGTGTCAAATTACTATGGAGATTTGACATAACTGTCCGATCTATGACATTACTCTCAGATACTAGTGTCAAATTACTGTGGAGATTTGACATAACTGTCCGATCTATGACATTACTCTCAGATACTAGTGTCAAATGACTATGGAGATTTGACATAACTGTCCGATCTATGACATTACTCTCAGATACTAATGTAAAATTACTATGGAGTTTTGATATAATTGTCCGATCTATGACAATACTCTCGGGCACTAGTGTCAAATTACAATGGAGTTTTGACATTACTATCAGAGAATAAGCGTTATTCTTCGCATAAGAGTTTGGTGAAACCGAGCCTTAGGCTGCGTTTTACCAAACTTATTCGAAGAATAGCGCTTACTCTCTGATACTTTTGTCACATTATTATGGAGTTTTGACATTACTATCCGAGAGCAAGCGTTACCTATTCTTCGAATTAAAGTTTGGTAAAGTTTGGTAAACATTTGCAGAAAAAGTATACCTTTTAATGTCACGAAAATAAGTATGTAAATTGAGATTTCTCAGTTTAGTTACTCCCATACTAAAGGTATGAAACATTCTGTAACAAATTTGAGATTTTATTTATCAGTTTCGTTACATTTCGTTTCATACATTTAGTATGGGGAGTAACTAAACTGAGTAATCTCAATTTACATACTTATTTTCGTGACATTAGGGACAATTTTTTTTGTTTCATAATTGAAAAGTACGCACCATGCCGAGTAAAATGATGTATTACAGTCCATGATCGCAAAAAAAATTAAAAGGTAGGTACACTTTTTCTGCAAATGACCCAAAACACAGCCTAAGTCAGATAAAAAAATACTCCGTTGTCAAAAGGGGGAAAGCCAAGAAGGCCCGCCGCCGGCCGGGCCGGGCACGCCGCGACGTGACTCGACGGCGCTTCAGACCACGAACCTCTTGGCGGCCACGCACCGGGACTTCTTCTCCAACATCAGCTCGGACCTCAACGGTCTCGCGGCCTCTACATCGAGCATGTTCAGCGACTTGTTTGGGTCCAAAGGTGCGTTTATTGCATCACTATGGTTTTATGTAAGGCGGCCAAGAAATAAGGGCGTTCCCGATGCCGTTTTTGGTTTCGTTGCCGTTGGCCTCAGAAGAGTTAGAAAGTTTACCTACTAGGTGCTACTATAACTAATCGACTACTTCTGAAACTTATTTCTCAAAAAAACCTCATTAACAATGCACTTATTTTTTTAGCCAGCCTGTATGTGTTAGTGTATAGCTTCTGACTACTCATATTTATGCCCACAAATGTTCTCATTTTGTCTTGAATTTCGTGGTTATCCGTTTTGGTGACTTACTACTGCCCTAAAAGCTTTCAATGCCATAATTTAACCGATTTCTTTGTTGCGAGTGGACACACGCAGCTGCCCCTTAGCAGTGAATGTGTTAGGGCTGAGCCACACCAAATGCGCACATGCACGCGGGCGTGCGTACGCTTTGTAACTTATGTAAATGTCATGTTTGATGGTACTGTAAATTACAGTTTATTTCACATGACGAAGAGGGCTGGCATGATATAGAATTCAACTTCAGAATGCTTGCCGTCTCTGTCATGTGGAAGAATCTACATAGGAGGGCACTCGAAAGTGGACAGGCTTCATGTGAAGATCTAGAATTGTATTGATTTAATGTAATCCCCACATAATTGGGGGAGGTGCGGGGTACACTTCCGGTGTGGTGCGGGCTTTAATGTTGCACATGTTAACGGTGTATGTGTTTCTTAACCTTTTAACTGTTCAGGCAAGCAGCAAAAGCCAGCCCCAGCGGGGCGGGGCGCGGGACGCGGGTCGGCGGCGGCGTTCGGGCCATTCTCGGGCGG
>JALPQI010025877.1:0-12477 GCA_025490895.1 Thaumatotibia leucotreta | reverse complement strand
TACGCAATTAAGTTCAATTTATCATTAAACTATGGATCATAATCGAGAATGTTTAAATCAATATGCAGTATATCTCGTCCATCAATCCAGCCTAGTCATATATACAGTATGTAGACATCCCGAAGAGCACCCAAGTCTAACAATTAACAAAGGGCTCCCCTGAAACCTATTTTTTTACGAAAAGTTACGCAATTAAGTCCCATTTATCATTAAACTATGGATCATAATATTCATAATCGAGAATGTTTAAATCAATATGCAGTATATCTCGTCTATCAATCCAGCCTAGCCATATATACAGTATGTAGACATCCCGAAGAGCACCCAAGTCTAACAATTAACAAAGGGCTCGCCTGAAAGCCTATCAGGTATCTGACATGCACAACTGGTCCCATTCGATGGCAACGGGGCGGAATCCGGGCCTTGAAATGCATTGTACCACCTGATAACAGTTTGTATTGTCCTCCGTGGCTCATTAAAGTGTTACGTGTTATAATTATACCTCGATATTTTTCTAGCAGGAACGAGAGATTGACAAAATTTAGCATCGACATGACTGTTATCGATGAGTCTTATAGTGGTCGATGAATAAATTAAATATAAAATAATGTGCTGTAACTACAATAAATTACAAGAATGCAAATTATACTCAAAACGATTCATTTTTTTTTTAAATGTTGTATTTAATATCCTTCAAAAGAACAAAGACCATTAAAATATACTCTAACGCCATAGGAAATAATTAATATGAAGTATTCGATATTCAAAACAAAGACTAGATGAGTCCTGGATTTTTATGGTTACCTACATTTATGAAGTTAGCATGTTTATGAGAATAGGGTGTATTCATCGATAACATTAATATCAATGTTTAATTTTGTCAATCTCTCGTTCCTGCTAGAAAAATATCGAGGTATAGTTATAATTTAGGCTACTGTTTAATAGATTTTTGACATTTCATATAGGGTTAGGCCTATGTTCAGCACTGGACGTCTTTCGGCTGATATGATGATGATTTCATATTATACACAACACAAATAAATAAAACCGGCCAAGAGCATGTCGGGCTATGCTCAGTGTAGGGTTCTGTAGTATTAAAAAACGGCTGGGCCGATTACGTTCGAAATAGTTTTATTTTAAAGTACTCTATAAGCCCACTATTCATGGTTGTTTTCATATTTCGGACCTACGGTTCAAAAGTTAGAGGGGGGGCATTTTTATTTCTTCTTGAACAATTTGGTGTAGGTATACATAATAATCATGCTAACAAAGTGGTACAATATAAACTAGAAAACATTTTTTTTTTCGGGTACTTCCCCAACTGGTGAAATAGTGATGATTTATTTATTTGATGTAATCGTGTAGTGTGTCTTAAAAAGAATAATGGTCTTATAAGAAAGTTTTTCCTAAAGTCTATATTTTCGGAGATAATCGCTCCAGAAGAAAAAAATTGTGTCCCCCCTCTAACTTTTGATCCGTAGGTCCAAAAATGTGAAAAAAATCATGAATAGTGGGCTTATAGAATACTTTAAAATAAAACCATTTCGAATATAATCGGCCCAACCGTTTTTGAATAACTACGGAACCCTACACTGAGCATGGCCCGACATGCTCTTGGCCGGTTTTTTTCCACTGACGAAAAGTGTAGGTACTACTCAATCAGCACGGCGAAAAGGTCACAAAGAAACATAGATAATGACGTAGGACGGCAAACATCGTAAATTCCGAGTGGTTCTGGCAAAACCCGTAAATTTAATGGGCCACCTCTTAATAAAATGGCGTAGCCTACAGGCGGGTCCCTTAGCCGAATTGTGTGAATTATTACTTGCAGGTATTATTTATAGATATGACTGATACGTGTCATATTTGTGGAGAGTAAGGGTCTCGTAATAAAAAGGTATTTTACATGATATTTTATTTGCGGTTCCTGAACGATTTATGTATAATACATCCTTACTTATCTTATTTAGTAAACAACTTCTGGACCACCAAATACACTTTGTAGGTTTCTTTCGTAAACTAGGAACTTTTCTTTTAAAAAGATTAAGGGTCGCTAAAGAAATGTTTGTTTCTAAAGTCAATATTTTCGAAGATAACCACTCCAGAATTAAAAAAAAATGTTTCCCCTCTACGAATGACGTACAAAAAAGGTGGAAGTACTAGTGCCCGACGCTATACCAATACTTGCCATCATATCTTGAGTTGCCATTGATAAGTTAAGATCAACTATTACAGCATTTAAACGATGAAAAATGTGTGTGCTTGTAATGATGTATGTATACCTATGGCAATTTCAAAATGAAAAGCTTAAAAATTATTTGCATCATTTTAAGACATGCTAACATTAATTACGACTGTCAGTTAATATTTCAAACTCCCAATATTTGACATTAAAATTTGCACCGAGGTGTTGTCTATTGGGACTACCAGCAAAAGCACATGTCTTTTACTGGTACAATTGAACTGACTAAGAAAATACATAATATTGGCAAATTTCGATATTGTCACCCTATAAAATAAATATATATTATTATAAAAAATATATATATATTATTAACTATCAAAGCCCTCACCTAAAAATTGATATTGAACACATGATAATACTTCAGGTAGATTTATAAATGGTTTCAATAGGTAAATATTTTCTGTAAACATGTTACGCACTGGTACTTCTACCTTAAGGGGGTTAAAAAACACCAATCGTGAATAATCATCATTAAACGAAAGAAGTCAATCTACAGTAAAAAATACCAAAATTCTAAAAATATCTCCCCAGTGCACTGTTCCGGGTACGAGTAATAAGACCGTAGTAACATATTTATAGTTAAGATAATTCTTTCGATACATACTTTGTACTTGACTATACTTATAACATGAAACGTTTCAGATTCAATCAGTCGCAGTTCCCAACATTTACATTGTAAAATAATAATATCGGTATCGAAAATTTAAATGTATGAAGCCCACTTTACTCCTATTAATTATTGTGCGTTTGACAACTTGTCAATAACAATCTCGTTCAGTTTTCGCCGAAATCTGTACCGAGAGAGAATTTTAAATATTTACAGTCGCCATCAGATGTCTGGGAGCGGCTAGTGTGCTCAAAAATATTTGAGCAGAATGCTTAGCCAAGTTACCAATCGCTAACGCTTAGTAGCGTATCTTAGTTTTCCCTCTCTGTCGCTCTTTCGTATTAGTGCGACAAAGACGGTTAGCTGCCTTTCGTTTACGATTGACGATTAAGATTAAGCGTTAAAGCGTTAGTCGTGGCCTGGCAACGACATTGGTCTAAGGCGACCGGCGGCGAGCGAATCCATGAGTTCGAGCGGGATGCCGATATGGGAACTCCCTCTTGCACGTATGGTTTTCCGCTAAGCCGGTCGAAAAACAGCGACGAACTCGCCCACAACCTCGCTCACAGCCTCGATTCCTAATGTCAAATAAAACAGCTAGGATTTTTGACAAGGCTGTCTTGACGTCGAGCTCGTTGACGAACGCAGCGTCGAATGTGTGAATAAGAGAATAGCATAGCTGTATTGTCATGGCGTAAGGTAATGCATATAATGGTAATGCATGTTTGGCACCGTCACCGCTTCGATATTTCTGATCGCAACTGTACTGAGGTTTACATTTTAATTCCCACGTAATTGTGTCAGAGGAGATATTATTTAATACTCTGGATGCTCTTTGCGCTGAATATTTCTTTTATGAATTAATCGAAACAATTCGTTACCCAAAAATAATAAGATTCTCTTTGGAATGAGTATACATTAAAATTCGTATTACTTACTTTAAAAAAGTGTTGGTATCTATCATATTATGTAAGTATCTGTTTCATCCGGATATTCATTATTTTGCAATAGGACAAACTTTACTGTTCAGAAAATAATTCTAAATATTATCTGAGTCTTAGGTTACAGGTCTTCATTAAAACTGTTTTATATTTCATTAGCTCATTTGTGCGCCATTACTACCACTAAAAATACTACTTACTATCACTAAAAATAACCGACTTGGTTGAGTTAAACAAGTGATCTCAAAACATTTTCTTAGTGAGAACTACTACTGTGCGCAGCTGCGTTGCGAGACTTCACCTTTTTACATGTAATGAAATTCGTATTTTCTTAATCAAGCCTGACTTTATTTTTCAATTTTGAAATCATCCCCGTGGAAATATTCTTTGCATAAAACTCTCAATGAATGTCTATTCGTTCGTATTTCACGAACGTGTACTAAGCTCAAAAATGGTGGTTTGTATTTTTAATTTTTATTCGTGTAGCAGTAACGAGTATTCGAATGTGTGCTTGCTGAGAATTAATAAATGTTTCGATACTGGGTTTTTACAAGGGACTGTATGTGAAGCGTCCACGGAAAGACCTTACTTTTAACAGAATAAGGTGTGATTTTTTTAGGCTTTGGTCATGTTTTTTCCGTGGACCCGTCATGTATACCATTCACCGAATTAGATTTGGATAGAAGAAACAAGTTCATTCATTTGTATGGCGGCCGAGCGTGTCAGATTTTGTACTGAAGTTGTTACTTGCCTATGATTTTAAATATGTCTCAGGCCCTTGAGTATTATTTTTTTTTGTGTTTTTGCAATCAATATTACTTAAAGAGGCATTATTAATATTTTTGTTCACTTCAACTTACAAAATTTGACGCCCGAAAGCTGCAAGCTGCGATTAAAGACGGACATCTCACTGGATTTCACAGAGTTCATTTGACACGCTAAGTATATACGTTTGCTTGATCTATGGTACCTATATATGACATCTGTGATACCATTGGTCAGTAGACTATAAAAAAAGTGTAAACGAACCTAAAAACTTGGATTATTTCAATCACGCACTTTTAGAACACAATCTTGTTTATGTCACTATCTTTAAACTTTGTGTTCACATAGATGTTTAGTTAAAATTATTGATATTAATTTGTATTAACGTAAAAATCAGGCGATTCGTTTGTTCGTTTGCCACCTATAGCATAAAAAAATGCATCTACTAACGTGTTTCACAATTTGTGTCAAAGATGCCAAATGCTAAGGAAAGTCAGCCATATTTGTTTACTTTTTTAGGTTCTAATGACGATTGGTGTGTGTTTGTATGTAGGTATACCTACTCATATAATGAAGCAGCAATATTAAAGGCAGGGCCGCTTTAATTTTTTATTTAAATTTCTTTCATGAAACCTTAAATTCATTCCATTTGTATTTTTTAAATTAACACAGTGCTTAAACAAAGAAAATACCCACTACAATATGCTTGAAAAGGTGGAATATCATTATTTTATTCATGATCTGATTTTGATATACGAAGATCTAAGAAACATGCAGTACTTTATTATAATAAGGAATATTCACGTTAGTTAGGTAGGTAACTTTGTTTTTTTTTTGCGTACGTTCAATTGAACGTACATAGTTATGCAAAAAGGACTCAACTCAAAATAATTTTTCGTTTTAATTAACGCCTTAAATCAAAACAAGCTAGTCATGCTTCAAAGTAAAATTAAAAAAATCGTGTGTGTTGGTTCCTTTTTTCATAACTGGGCGTTTTCCAAAAAAATATCCCGATAACCTGATTTTTCCAGACTTTGAAGTGTTTGGACTCATTCGAATCATAATCATGAGCTGATTCGATCTAGATCATAAAAAATAATGTCCCAATATTTTCCATCAATAAAGTTTCCGTTACGTAGCGCTCGTAGTAAGTCCATAACAAAATCGTGACGTAATGGATTTTTTAATGACATTCTTTTTTATTATCCAGATCTAATCAGCTCGTGATTCTAATTCGAATAAGCCCATGCACGTCCAGATCTGAAAGAATCAGGTTTCGGATTTTTTTGGAAAACGCCCAACTACGTCCAATTATAATTAGAACCGAATACTACTCCCAATATACAGCAGAAGATAGATTTCATCCATTTTTTTGTTCGCTGCCTGCAGGTTCCCAATTAGAGTATCGGTCGAATCGAAAATATCCCTGCCCGTTAAACGATTCGTACAGTCGCTATCAGACATATTCGAGCGACCAGAAGTGCGATTTTTGAATTTCACCGATGATATTGGGATCCCTGGTTACAAAAATTGGACATAAAACTATGTCCAATTTTAGTCACCAGTGATTTAAGTATGGAAAAGGATCCAGTCCACAAAAATCTGTCAGTTCAATTTAAATCTTATGTCAAAAGGAAAAGTCATATATGTCAGTGACAAATTTCAGAGTTTGGATCCTTTTCACTAAACTATGTCCAATTATCACTTGTGATCCAATGCCACTGTTTCCCAAATGCCGTATTTTTGAATCTCACACATTTTATACCAACATGCAGAAATTGTACTCGTACAACGTCAGTTATAGACAAGTATCCTGTTACGTTCCTTTTTACGCAGACTCATTAGGTTCTATCAAAGCGGTCGAACGTAAAACGAAGTGTCATGTCATTTGAAAAGAAAACTAAAGTTTTGAAAGATGGCAGATGTCACTAAGTCAACTGTCAAAAATAGTCGCACGGTGATTTCAAAGCGAGTGGGTGGGGGCACTCGTAAAGCGATATCATATGTATGACAATTCTAGTCACCGATGACATTTCAAAATTACGAACTCAAAGGAGATCACTTGTTTTGTGGAATTCAAAAATCGCACTCCTGGTACTCACAAATATCTGCGGAATTACCATGATGTACTAATGCGATTCAGTTTAGGTTCAGGGAAAGGGACAGAGATATACAACTCGTATAGCCTTGTCCCTTTCTCTCGACCTAAACTGAATCGCATTAGTACGTCATGGTAACCCCCTGAGCAAGCCTCTATTGTCATGACACTCATGATGTTAGAGTGCATGTTGGAGTGGCCGTACACCTGTAAGTTCTTACGTAAGTTGTAGGGACGGAGCTATACTAAGGAACGAGAGGTGCATATCACTATCTCATTCCTTAGTATAGCTCCGTCCCTACAACTTACGAAACTGAAAGATAATTTTGAGCACCATGGTCTCTTCGATATATCTGATGGCGACTGTACTGAGCCAAGAAAATCTCGAGAGCTGGATACGTATCAAACTAGAGAACCCCTTTTCGACATGTCAGAAATGTACGCCTCTTTGTACAATCGGAAAGTGAAGGCATCTTCCAGTAATGCACGTTCATACATCTCACGTGCCTCCAGTTTACGAACAAACTCTATCGCGAAATTAAAATCAGTTCTGTTGCAGCGTCATACAAATTCCGATAGTTTAGTTAGTGAAATGGACCTATATGAATATGAACTGTATAGTATATACAGGGTGACATCTGGGTCGTGAAGCAGGGTTGAACAGGGTACTAAGGACGATCATGCTGAGCAACTTTTACTAGGAATTTTTTCGCAATTCTTGGTTGTCATCCTGTTAAAGGTGCGTTTAAACCAAAAGAGCATTCGCTGTTCTAGCGCCCGTTCTAAGAAATCAACCAATCACGTTTTGTGTACAGATCGAATTTCGTAGTGGGAGGTTAGAACAACGAATGCTCTTTTGGTTTAAACGCACCTTAACGCGAGCGCAACAATTAAAACGTAGTACCTATTTGTATTACATGACATTACAGCAACAACGAAGTGTAATTGCCATTACACAGCACGCTGTCACTTTTGATTTAAAATATGGAAGACTCATAAAGAGACTATAAAAAATTAAAGTGTTTTTTTAGTACGGAATATATGGTTGCCCTCCAAGTACGTATTATGTTTAAAGACAAAGGATTTCACGACTAAGGTTTTACGTGTCACGTAATAGGCCCTCATATAACTTGGGCGGTTGGTTCAGGAGATACTGTTTTTATACAAAGACAGTGTATTTATTTGAAGTATTTATTATTTTTGACTTAATTTGATGTTCTCTGAGAATTCTGTTTAATTTTACTTGCACAGCTGATAATTTAACTGAAATACCTAACGCTATTAAAGCCTATTTACACCAAACAATTATGAAAAAGAATCACTAAATTAAAAAACAAACATACTTCAGCCTATGTCTCTAAGATTCAATGATTTCAATCATTAGACCCCATCTGTAATTGTTTTATTTAATTTTTTTTTGTTGTATTTTTTAAGTAAGTAACACTACTATGTATATTTTAAATATTAATTTAGACGTATGAGTAATAATACCAAAGCATAAATACCGAAGTTTACCAACGCCGGAGATAGAATTCGAGCTCAGATGAAGTGTACTGATTAACTCGTATCTCAGTTAAAAACTGGCATACGACGTTGCTAAGAAAAGTGACAGTTTTCATAGTGAGTTTTGGTTGTCAGCCGGCGCGGCGCGGCGATTTGTTCAAAAAAGTGATCCGGGGATCACTTTTTAGGGGGATAGAAGAGACAAATACCTAAGTTACTTAAACCACATACCTAGTTGAATCTACCTTATACATATACATACAATAAATACACAAATACGAATAGGTTCATAGTAGTATAAAGGTCAGGCAAAAATGGATACCCTTTGCCTCTAAAAATATATCTTTTGTTCACGATACAGTCATGTGCATAATGTTGACGAGCAGTAGCCTTTTTATTTTTAAAAGTCAATGTATCTTCCTGAACGGCGTGTTTTTTTAAATATAATCATTAATAAATAAAATATTGGTCTTTTTGTTTTCATAGTTGCTGCTCTTATGGATTTTATTCAGTCACGCACAATTAAACAAATTTACGGGTATGACTGTATATGACAATATTACCTACTCGTACATGATAAAATATAATATTAACGAAAATAGTAAAATGAAAACCGAATTCAATGCTTTTAATAGTCGATATTTTTACAAATCGTATAATATAATCGTTTCGGAAGTTTAAAAGAATTACCTACCCTTATAATCTTCAACATAATTTTGAAATACATTCTGTGCAGTACAAGGTAAATAAGTACCTACGTTTTTTTACAAGTACCTATAAGCTCCGAATCTACTACGTACTACAAGATATGTTTACATATATGTAGGTAAGTTCTACCCCGTGCCTACCAGTTGTGCATGTGCATGCTGCATGCATCAGTTCATGTGTCACATTTGAAGGTATTAACGATACGTGAATGCAGCGCAGCGAAATATTATTATTATACACGATCCTACTTAAATATAAGGGTTATTTAAAAACTACACTACTGCACGTTCGAGCAATTTCGAATAGGCGGCAACTAGAAAAAAAACCTTATAAAAGTGATAATTCGAAATAGCGGACTATAATCATGTTGCTATGTCGTTTTTATGCCTTCTTGATGGTATTTTGCACGTGAGTTTCTTTTTTGTAGTTTCACAGGGAAATTTAAAATAGTACATTACGATGCAAGTGTAAAGAAAATTAACATCGTATTCATAAATCGACACTTACGAGGGTGTTTTTATACGATTTTTGTACGCGTTTTTATTGTTCATTACCATCACCACTTTATTTTCCGTTTTATAAAAGCAAACGAGACTATTATGCCAGAATAGCAGACAAACATGCGTCTGCTACAAGATAACCGAAAATGACTGCACTATTAGGAGTATCCGCAGTTCGTCAATAATTTGGGAATGGCAATGACTTTATTGGTGCGACAGAATAATCGCATAGAAATACCCACGGATTTCTTTTTCGCATATGTATCGAAGGATTATTTTCATAGATGGCGCTCCAAAGTTTCGATCTGATAAGAAATAACCACTTCTCGCACATGTGTTTAAAAAACCACAATCTGTACTGAAAATACGATTCTTAATATTCACGTTCTTCGTTTCGTACTATTCGTTTAGTGTTCCCATGTTTACTCGCACAGTTTGATCGATTCATTATACCATCCGCCATTTATCACGATAAGAGTAAGCGTTTGAAAAGCAACTTCCCTTTTTGGCCGTAAAACTTCGGCGAGTCCCCTGTCTAAGCCCTGTTGTAACTTCACCTACGTCACGAACATCCTCTGGGGCGGAGTTTTCAAAGAGTTTCATTTGTTCATTCACCGTGGTAGTGGGCTGATTTGTATGCAAGCATTCGTTTGGATTAAAACCAATCTAAAGCGGCTAGTGCGGTGATGCGTTTCGGACGGGTGCGCCAAAGTATTTATAAAATAGCAACTTAGATTATTGGAACTCCGAAAATTTTTCTTATACAATTTAACTTCATAATGATCGGTATTTAGAATAATCTTTGTTCATAATCATCATCACATAGAATTATTTATGTTCATAATATTGTTTTTCATACATATTTTTAGTACTAACTTTTATGTTTATATAATTTTTCACTATACTTATTTTATGCTATATATTCTAATGTTATAGGTATTTATTTTTATCTGTACTGGTTTTATGTATGAATTATTTTTGTTTAATTAAATATAAATCGTACTATTACTGTAAACTAGCTACCTGCACAAATCAGGTTGTGGCAGAGTAGGTACTGTACTAAACGGGTTCCCTCTAAACTTTTTTTGTCCGAAACGCTTAGGACATAACAGACTTGGTATAATCTATTTTGGCATCAACCTAATGAGACAGAAACATCACTTGGCTTAAATAACAATATTTCGAATATTATTTTGTTCGAAACTATATTGGCATATCATTAATTACGCCGAGTGTTATAAGACAGAAATTAGAATTGCATTTTTTTTTGGGCATGTAGCCACATGTTCGAAACTTGCCTTTTTCGTCAGGCAGAATTTGCTGTGAGGGTGAAAATTTCTGCAGTGAGCGAGCGAAGCGAGCGAACAAAACCTTCCGGGGCAGATCCGACTCGGATAGGTTAGGTTAGAAGACTAAGGCGGGAGCTTTGCTCCCGCCTTAGTCTTCGAGGTTATTTTTTTTTTAGCAACCTAGAAAGTACTCAGCTCAGTAACACAGTAAGTAACGTATAGAATATTACTACTACCTCGATTATATTGAGAGGTTGTAATTATTCCTTCTCTGTTATGCTAAAACAAACTATGCCGATACTTTTTATGCACATCCAGATTATGCCTCATCATAAATATTCGAACAACTCGAAATCTGCCATAAAGAAATATGCTAAAGTTGAGTATGTCACAACAGTTTTCTGCACAAAGCCCATTATGACTACATACTTTATGTTATTCATAAAAGAATTATACCACAACAGAGTGAACCTAATGGGAAAATGTTTATAAATAAACAATTTATTTCAAATAATTTTATGAGTATAGATTAATCTACTTCACGACTTTAGGAGGATAAAATTTCGAAATAAAAATCGTTATGAACATTGTAGGTAGAAGTATAATTTTTAGTAAGAAAAAAAGTATGAGAAAAAATTTTCGGAGTAATGATGATTATGAGTAAAAAACGGTATTAGTAAAAATATTCGAAGAAAAAATTGTATAAGTGCCAATACGGACCCGTTTCGGACCCCGCATTCCTAGTGAGGATCGTATAAATACCTGACCGTTTACGAATGGATTAATTTATAATAAGTATAATAACCATACAATTAACAGAAATGAAGATTTTAAAATTATAATTAGACTAAAAACGAAGAGCGTTCCGATTTTCAAAAGAAAAACAAATAAAAAATAAACAAAAAAACGCATACATAGGTATTTTTTGCCTTCATCTCAATATTATTATTTTTGCTCCCCTTTTCTGCCTACTATGTTTGGAACAACCTTTTTAAATTATTGTAATGAAAAGTGCTTTTTATGTCAGACGTAAGTACGTACTTACTTTCACTTTCAATTATCATCAACTTGTCACCGCCCGGGAAGCATTATAAATAAATGTAGAAATTTAAACTGTGTTCTACATTTGCGGTCAAATAATATGGGTCAGGTCTAATTTTTCATATAAAATACAGCAAACAACCCGATTTCATAAATTGTATTTACAGGATTAGTGAAAACTCTTTTGAACATCTGATTATTTTTTTTCATCAAATCTGAAAAACCATGACGTCAGATAAAAAAATCCGTTTACGTTATAGATCAAGTCACGCGAAGAACTCCCTTTTTCGATACACTTTTCATTTTTACTTTAACGTTCTGTAATTTAGTCGCTACAAACCAATTTAATGACAAATTCCATATACATAATGAATCTCAAGAAAGCATCATTTATTTTGGTTCCTTAATACACGCCTTTTATGGATAGAGATTAATCACATTAAATTACGGATAGGGGAAAATGGGGGAATTGGGAACAATTTTCTTTTAACATTTAGTAGGTAATCATAGTAATTTTCACTTGCATTCTGAGTGAAGCTGGAAGCATGCCTAGAATATATACGGGAGAGGGTCCTACGTGGGGTATCTAATACTAGATATTTTTCTAGGTGTTCTCATATAGGTACTTAATACGTTTATTGTAAAATATTTACGTTCCTATGGAAAGTTTGTACCTTATTTTATTTATTAAACTTTTACTTGTTTTAGAATATTATTTTTGGATCTTTTTGGAGTGTAGGTATTTCATATAAGTATTATTATGATCGGTAAGGTACAATT
>JALPQI010025876.1:0-22189 GCA_025490895.1 Thaumatotibia leucotreta | reverse complement strand
AGCAACCCGAGGTCTAGTCATCACCATTTAGTGGACAACTTGGTTCTTACGCCTGTGGTCCATATTAAAGCGAGTATATCAGTAATATCAGTATATCCATCATACTTTTCCTAAATTAGATTCTGTAGCTAAGGAAGCAGTTGAGTTTCCTTCTTATAATTCCCTAATTTCAGATTGGATTTTGATGAAATATTGTTGAAATTTAAATGAATTGAAGGGTCCACGGAGAGAACATGTGTAGTCAATTCAAATTGCAGAGGGAAAAACCACCTTACTTTTAACAGAATAAGGTGAGGATTTGCCCTGATTTTTTTAAGCACTGGACATGTTTTCTCCGTGGACCCTTCAATTAAAATTTCGTGTTCATACCTTATTTGATTACTGATGGTCCTTAACTTATTTACTTTGACAGGTTTTCGAGAATCTTCCGTCAAATCGAGACTGGACGAGATTTTTGATGACGTGTCCTGTAATGGAAATTATTGTGAGGCAAATGAAAACATTTATATTATAATACATGTCTTAACTTGCTTTTACCATGCTTACAGAAAGAGATAATGTAAATGATAACTATGCTAATGAAGATGTCGCTACTCGTACAGAAGTTTCGGGTTAGAGTACGACTTATAATAGAGCCATTCAGTACAGTACAGGTAATGTGGACAAGCACATTTTACAGAGTTTAGGCTACATACGTATAGGTTACGATATTACGAGGTATTTGTATGTATGTTCATGTATATGTAATGTATGTGATACGAGTATATGTGTGATAACTAGCTAGGTTTTGAGAAGATGATACTATACCGAGCAAGAAGTAATCTGATGGGTAGTTTTTTGTATTATTCAGCTAGTCAAAATCTTGAAATATTTTTTTAGAAAGATATTTAAATCTTGTAGACTACAATACTTACTCATAATATTTACAGATTTTAAGGACATTGGCAATTCGGGCAACTAAGATAATTATTTGAAATTTTATATGTACATGTAGACGGTTTTACTAATTAACAAACAAAGTGTAAATTGGCCAAATTAAAAAATATTCTCCACAAAAAATTAAAACGTTCTCAGTTTATCAACAAAGGCTGTTACGAGGACGATTAATAAATTTTGACCAGCTGAACTGTGTTAATATTTGCTAGGTATGTTATGTAATGTATTATGTAACATCGTCAACAGACAGTAGCCCTGCATGCAACGCCAACGTATTGAAGGTTCTAACTTCATAGATCACCTCGGAACTACGGCATTTTTGTCTTCTCAGTGGCTTCCGCAACCTATTCGGCTCACAAGGCTGAAAATAATCAATATTTCTACACCTAAGCTATTGAGTAAAGGCGAAATAAATATAATAAAAATGTGCTCTGTATTTAAAGATATAAATCACTTCATACTGATATAATTTCATTCAATTCATAAATGTAAAAAACACTGTATTTATTGGCGAGAAAATGAAACATAAACTGACAAGCATTTGCAGATTAAATGTGTAAACGTAGAATTGCAAGAAAAGAAGATACTGTTAGTAAAATTGGAAGACATATTTAGTTGAATTTATTTGGCAATAGAAATGATAATCTAAAGTGCAAAACAAAATAACGTTTTAGTGATTAATGTCATTGATGCTTCACTATTATTATAGATACAAACTTTGTGTATGGAATTACGAGTTTAGTGTATTTGCGTTTTTACGAACCTTTAGATCACCAGTCAGTAGCCAAACCAACCTATTGTTAAACTTAAATATATATTCTGGAGGTAGGTCCACGTAGAGAGAACGTTGGCAGGACTGAATCAAATAACGAAGATAGCGACTTGTAAGTGTGGGCATCCTTGGGATAGTAACTGTATCCATTTATTACAGGAAGGTTTTACATCGCAACCTATGGACGCAGCGTCCATAATTCACATACGTCTCTAAAACGACTTCAGTTACAGTGAATGCAACTTAAGTTTAGGGCACGATGGTGTGCTCTCTCACGTGCCTTGAAATGGCCAGTAGCTGTTATTATATTCAATAGAACGTGCGCGATATATCGCGAAGGTCGAGAGTGTGAGAGGGTATTGTACCTGCATCTGCATGCCTAAATCAGTTCTCTAGCAAAAGCCACGGAATGACGGAAGCCAGGGACGCTGGTTCGACAAGAGTCCTCCAACAATGAAAGCTGCTTTCCAGGCATCTTTAGGGTAGTACTGTACCTGCATATCCAAATCAGGGAGTCTCAGTTCTCTCACCAAAGCCACCGAAGCCTGGGACGCTCGTCATATAACAGTCTTTTCAAACAATCAAAGCAGCTGCTTTCCAGGCATCTTTAGGATAGTATTGTACCTGCATATCCAAATCAGGGAGTCTCAGTTCTCTCACCAAAGCCACCGAAGCCTGCGACGCTTGTCATATAACACTCTTTTCAAACAATGAAAGCAGCAGCTTTCCGGGCACTTAACGTATAGTACTGCACCTGCATATCCAAGTCGGGGAGTCTTAGTTCTCTCACCAAAGCCACCGAAGCCTGAGACGCTCGTCATATAACAGTCTTTTCAAACAATGAAAACAGCAGCTTTCCGGGCACTTAACGTAGTATAGTACCGCACCTGCATATCCAAGTCGGGGAGTCTTAGTTCTCTCGCCGAAGCTACAGAGGCTACGGAAGCTGCGGAGACGGAGTCCTCGGAAGACGATGATGACGGTGGAGCGGGGGGCTTGTGAGCGGGAGCGCCGGCGGCCTGATTTGCGTCCCCGGCCTGAGTCGCGGGATCCGGGTACCTGCGTGGAAAAGGAGCGTCAGTTATGAACATAAGACCTTGTATTTTTATGCGGACCCCCAGGGAGTTTTCCTTAACTACTTGGGTTGAACATATTGCGAAAGTACAAATTAAATATTTTTGATTTGTCAAAGGCGCCTAGCCTTGTAAGGGATTGCATATACCCGAGAAATTTGACCGGTGGTTGCTAAGACCGAGTGGCCGAGGGGTACAGGCATCAGCCGCGAAAGCTGAGTACGTGGGTTCGATCCCCACCTCGGACATAGGTGATCTTGGTCGTTTTTCTTTGGTATATGACATCTAATATTTATAATTTACTTGGGTTGAGTTAAAATTGGAAGTAGAAGTAGATTTTTTAACTCTTTTTTTTAGATCTACATTACATGGAGGCCACGTCGGTCAAGGTCGGCCAAGTCAATTCGGGTCGTGTCAAAATCTTAAAGAGATTGCCTACGAACAAGGAAAATAGCCATCGTGCAAGGAAAGATCTACGTTAAACTATTCTGCAAGAATTACAATATTATAATTTTGAAGGATGTACAAAGAAAATGAACTACTCACCTCTAACAGATTGTGCATGGAATGCGGCATATGTGGCAATGCTGATTTCGTCGTTCCCGTCGCTTCATGCGACACAGTCCTCGTGTTTCTTCTATCCCTCTTCCTCCCAGATTTCTTCTGCGTATTCACGCCCCCTTTGCAGCTGGTCCCTTTCACACACTCCGAGCTAGGGAAGTCGTAGAGTCCATCAGAATCCGTGAACGGTAGTTGTCTACCGTAAAATTGTGGGGAGAACCTTCCTAAGCTTGCTTTGTCACTTAGCGGCGATTCGCTTCGGGAACTTACAGGGCTCAAAGGTCTGGTAAGGTCAGTGAGCAAAGTAGGTGGTCGTAGACTAGCTTTCTCATCTAAACCTCTTTCAACGCTCAAGCATTTAACGATGGAGCATTTAGTAACGCCGCTAGGAGAACATAATGTTTGAGGCACTTCCAACTCTTTCAAAACGACTAACGTCTCCATTTCTTTAGCGCTGGATGGTACATCGTCTACCCTTTCATCTGTTCCTATTCCTTCATCGTTAGACTCCAATAACGGGTCGTCTGATAGCGTCTCTGAATCAGACCTTCCACGTCTCCTTTCTTTTGAATCATCATTCGACGATGCCGGACTTGAGTTGGTCTTCATTAAGGGTCGTCTTCTTTGAAAACAAGAGGGTCCCCCGCCTGAACCAGGGTCTTCCATTTCGGAAGGACATAGAGGATTACTCGAGCCACATCTTGAAGGTCCAGGACTAGCCATGGAGCTGTATCCGGATGAGGAAAGATTTGATTCTGAAGGAGCTCGTTCGCCTCTCGCAGACATTGAGAATGGGCTAAGATAGCACATGTTTGTTGGTGGAGGAGGTCGAGGGGAAAGTGGTTCGTCTGATTCCTCGCTGGCGTTGTAAGTGACTGTTATCAAGGGGGGTGGTTGGAACTCTAAATGTGGTGGTGTTCGTCTAGGAGGAGGGGAGCCAGGTGATGGTCGCTCGATGGTGAGGACCGGGACGCGGAGAGACGGTGGTGCGGGGGATGGGGAAGACATTTCTCGCTCGGAGTCCTGGCTGTGGGTGAAGCTGGGGCTGGGGGAGTCTGTCACGTGGGTCGAGGGTGTGGGGGTGTCGCTGCTGAACGCTGGTTGGCGGAGCTGTGGAATAAAACATGTGAGGTAACATTTGGTGCAGTCATTGTTGTTTAATGGTTTGGTGTGGTGTTTTATGGTCCTTATCTAAATAAGGAGGCATTCCTGCACCATGCACTATCAATATAAACATTTATAATACAACTTGTTATCATGGTATAAAGTTATGATAGCTATTGATATTCGAGAATGTTGTACATTTATTAATATTCAGTTAGATAACTACATAAAAAAATTTGACATTATTCTGTTAAAGATTAATTCTTCAAAATTCTGTCATTGATTCAAGTGCAATAATGGATGTACATACTTATATATGTAGTCCAATAACTATATTTTCATGAACTTAACTTATACGTGAGCATTTTCACTTTTAGGGACACCAAATCGTCCCATTAATTGTAAAATGCTATATATAAATACACTTAAACGTAAATAACAGATGACAATCACCTTCAATCTCAATCCAGAAGTCGATCTCTCCGGCTTCTCCAATCGTATCTCATCTTCATCCTCACTCGGCGACATGCACCTGATCTCATTGTTGTCTATCTCCATCCTCTTCGGCATACGAGGAGACGGCAAAGGGGTAGGTAGAGGGGTAGGCAGCGGGGTGGGTAACGGAGTGGGGAGTTCGCGGATGGGCGAGAGGCACTTGTTTATGGTGGAAGGAACTTCTAGAAGGATGGACGGCGGGTGGAGCAGGTTGCTGCCGGGGCCTGATGATTTGTGGGCGCTTAGTGGGTCGAGAACCTGAAATTTAGTAAAGGTGTTAGTCAAATTGAAAAAATCATCATAATTTTCATTACAATGTTGACTTCCCCAACCCCAAAAAAATATGTTTTAATCATTATTTCTTAGTATTCCAAAGTATTGTGATCCGGTGATTTGAACAGGGGCAATAGGTAAGTATAGTATGGATAGAATGGGTTTTTGGTAAATCAAATTTAGAGCGGGTTACCACGATTTACTAATGTGATTCAGCTGAGGAAATAATCGGCATTGTGACGTGCCAGTTCCATAGAGTAATTGTCAAAACTGACAAACCGAACCTAAACTGAATTGCATTTAAAAGATCATGGTAACTACCCAGAACTCGAAAGCAGAGAACCTATACCTATTGTTCACTCATAGTTTACTGTTGGTGATAGGTCGATAGGTGATAGGTATGATAGGTCGTTGGGTTAGAGGCAGAATCAATTATTTCCTTGAAGTTGGTGTTGACAAATAATTTCATGCCAGTGGCATAGAAAACCATTTGCTAAAATATGTTTTACCAAAATAGTTGGTTCTGCCTCTACCGCCGAGGTGGACTATTGAGAACGTAGATCCAGTAGCTAACCCCCTTATTCATAAACGTCTGCTAACTTAACAAGCCGCCGAGGTGGACTATTGAGAACGTAGATCCGGTAGCTAATCCCCTTATTCATAAACGTCTGCTAACTTAACACTATACTATGCCGATCGAATTTATCTGACAGAAATCCTATGCCAGTGACACGCATGTGTGACCGATAAGATTGTACTCCTATGCCAGCGACACAGCACTTGTGTCAAAAACGTTCGTATTTCTATGCCACTGGCATAGGAGTGAGAACTTGATTAATGCTAGTGGCATAAGAATAAGATTACTTTGATCATGTATGTGTGTCACTGGCATAGGAGTACAGTTTTTTCGGTCACATATGCGTGTCACCGGCGTCGAACGTGTTAACAAAATAAACTTCCGTTCTTCTCAACATACCTGTATCTCAATAGTGTTGTGCGGGCGCACGGGCGAGTCAGGAGCCAGCGAGGGCACGAGGCTGGACGCAAGCGACACGTCGTCTGCGTCGACTGTGTCGTCTTGCGGTGACGACGCCGTGGGCGTGCTGGACGCCGATATCCCGCCGGACGACGCGCGGGAGATGATCGCGGCGGAGGACGATGAGAAGTTGCGGAACATGGCTAGTATGGAATCGGCGCTGGAGATCTTTGGGGTTCTGTGGAGGATTTAGATATAGATAGTTATATTATCTGCTACATTGACAGCTTTCGTGGCTCAGCTGGTAGTGACTAGGTTCCAGGGTCGAACCCTGCGAGTGTATTCATTTGTGTGTGAATATTTGTGACTTGGTCATGGTTGTTATTTTTGTATGTATCTATCTCTTGTATATTACATATATATACCGTCGCTCAGTACCGACAATATATGCTTTAATTTAGCTTAGTGTGGGACTAGATTGATTTATGTAAGATTGTCCCATGACATGATATTTATTTAGCTAAAGTGTCAATGAGGGAACATCTCGTATAGTTTTTACTTTGCTACAGAAATACGAGGTTAAAAATTGTAAATATACAATCTTACTAACTTGTCACATAAAGTGCCTAAAATGCAAGAGATCAATTCTGTTGACAGAATAAATTCAATAGTTCTGTTTAAGGGAAATCTCACCTGGAATACTTCTTCAAAGCGGCATGCGCTAACGTAAGATCCAAACTTGACATGGAATCGCTTCCCTGATTGCTTGAAGTACTGTGAGGTGACCTCACTTCCACCCCAGGGGAGGGAGGCGTACTAGACGCCTTTGCCCTCATTCCTCTATCCGCTATCACCGCCATCGGAATCGCTATCGTGTTCATCATATCTGCATCAGAGCTGGAACTCATTTCTGCAGACACCCTGTTGAGCAATCTTGCAAAAGTCACTTTTTTTTCTAACTTCGGATCTGATATGTGTCGAGTTGATGGCGATGTTGAAGGTGACGAAGCCTCACTAGCGAAAGAAGTCTCTTTATTTTCACTGAACTCCATAAAAGCTGGCGCGCTCTCAACAGTACTCAATGTCCTTTTCTCTGACATTTGTATTAGTTCTCCCATGCTTATTTTCTTTGAGTGCTCATTGGCTGCTGCCGGACTTATCAGTTGTTGGAGTATTTGCTTCTTTTCAGCTGCGTTCTTCTTTGTTGGTGTTGAATTGTTTCGTTTCTTGCGCGGCGAGGGGGACGCTGTGTAGGAAAACAACGTTATAGCATTTACGATTATAATAACTTGTTCTACAAGCGGTACAACATCGATATTGTTAAAAGCTACAATTGAATTTAGAAATTTAGACGGATTTTTCATGCAACCAGTGCATCTATCAAAGCCAATTTGAAGCCTCAAGGGTCTCGTGCCAATTTTGTGTTTGAGTATGTGTTCGTTGTTTAGTTTTGGATCTACTGAAGTTGGATAACAGGATTTAGTCCAGGATGTAAGTAAAGTAGAAATGTTACAAATAGAAAGTTTAATAGCAGAAAGATGTACCAGAAAGCATGCGTAAGCAACAACATACAGACAGACAGGTCAACAACCTTCTAGTAATCAATAATAAAGTTAAATAGTCATTACTGTAAAGATGTAGGACCAACAACAGTTCTTGATGCTATTTTAATTGACAAAGACAATGACAAAATTATCGATGTTTAAAAGGTTGTTGAAAATAGTTGGACGATCCAAAAAGGTGCTATGGAAGGAAGGAGCGTCTACAAGTTCAGTTGTGCAAGGTCAGGGTGCACACATAACGACCGAGTATATTGGCCAGCATTCCACACCAAGTGTCATAGCAGTTCATAGCAACCAGTGCCAGACTCTGCACGCTCCGCCACGATTTGACCAAATGTTTGTGATCAAATGAAGGTTTGACAGAAATTCTGGAAAGATGAGCTCTGCGATGGGATAAATAATTTAAGATGAAATGGCTGACATTGTGAATGCGTGACATTAGTTTGAACACTTAGGTGAAGGTGTTAATGTTGTGAGGGTAAATTGGGATTGAATGTATATTGTATAATAGTCATGTAAAGATGAATATATGAAGAGACTTCAAATGAAATCAAATCAAGTAATTTATTGCACACAGATTAAAATTAGAATCATCGTTTGTTACTTTAAGAGTAATATTAATATTATTATATACTTTAAGTAGGTCTCTAAAATTATTACTTATATTTCTAATATCTATACAAAATAAAAAAATATTAACATGCAAAAATAATTCTTACTTAGAGTATTGTTTTATTGGGTGCTTATGGGTGGATTTAAAATTTAAATATTATTATTTTGGTTACTTCGATCTTTCTGGTTTTATTAGATACTCTCTAACTCTAGTCACTTACTCATCAATATGCTTAAATAACATGAAATGATTGACACTAAGAATATCAGTGTCCCAAGCAGTCTCATATCTTGAAGAATGGACTAAACATGACCATGCATGATGATCGCAGCGGAGCGCGCGTCACACTCCTTACGTCCTGGCGGCGGCTTTAACAGATCGTCCAAGCTAAACGTCCTCGCGGCACGGACACGATGCGGCGCGGACACGGACGGCTTCCGGATTCCGAGCCGCGTCAGCAGCGTTCGCTCCGGGCGCGCCGCCGCTGCAACAACGGCAGCTGTGTCGGAGGGCGACCACTGACGGTGCACCGACGACAGTTTACCTGACAACGTTTGCCAGTTAGATACTCTAATGCCACAGCTACGGTCTACTTGTGGGTACTTGTGGGTGTGTGAGCTCTACGTTTGGATTTCTGAAAGACTTCAGAAAGAGCAGAGGAGTGCTAGTATCATAGATAACTGATCAATAAAGATGTGGCGTGCGACAACATTTTGTGTCATTTTGATATCTGTACTAGATGCCTAATCGCCTATTGCGATTACTGGATTGATATCCAGTTGCCACATGGCGTGTTTAGCATCAATTTCAGAAGTCAAACTAGCTACAAAATATTGACATTGTCTACATCTCTATAGCTCGGATACATATGATCATGCTAAAAGGGATTTAATTTTGAATTCAAGCCAGGCATTGGGGTAGCTCTTGCATCTGTCGTCATACGTCTCCTGTCTTAATACGCTGAAACTCGCCGGACTGTCTGCCGGACGGCAGAGTCAGTTAGCTCCCGACACTACAAGGACCATCGACCGGACGTCCCACGTCAGTGAACATAGACGTCAGACGTCAAAACGCTACTATCGACTGCCGGTCGTCAGTGAACTGCGGAACTACGCGCACTACGACATACCGCGCGAGTCCGCCGCGTCGCCGCGCGCCGGCCGCTACTCCGCCTGCGGCACGGCTGCGTATCGCTGGCGTCCCGCGCGCGCTAACATAATAGGAATGCCAGAGTGTCATGCGGTGGACAATCGATTCTCGATTTTGTTATAGTAGAAATCATGTTTGACAGTGAAAATGAAGTTCTAAATGATGATGGATGAAGCTATAAAGAATATTGTAAGACCAACTATTTGTGATGACTAGGTACCTATCTAACTTTTGTAATTAGGTATATACCTAATTACAGAAATTAAAGGAAATTAAGTACCCAGGAATTAATCAAGAAGAGAATAAAGAACTAGAGAGAAACTGTAATGGCAAGATTTAGAATGAAATAATAATGATCGACAATAAATGAGAACTAGAGAAAATACTAACCCCCTTATCCATAAATATCCCCTAACTTAGCAAGAAGATGAGCATCGTTTAGATAAACTATACTAATCGGCTTGCTAAGTTAGGGAATATTTATGAATAAGGGCATAAGAGTCTTGATAATATTGAAGAAATTGGCTATGTAAAGTTTTTTGAAGGTATGAATATCCTTTTTTTCCCTGATAGCTGTTGTTGTAAGGTTCAAGAAAATGTGGCTTTTTTAAATTTTATGTCCTATAATTTGTTAACAATCTTTTTTTAAGTGTGTGAGATGACAGTTGTTCAGTTTTATGGCTAAACATAGCTTAATATAAAAGATCCGCATTTTCTTGAACCTTAAGACGACCACTATCATGGAAAAGTATAATATTCATACCTTCAGAAAACTTTACATAGCCAATTAATGAACATGAAAACACTATATATTTTGTTGAGAAGCTTTATAAAAGGATAAGAAGAAAAGAGATATGAGATGGCATGATTGTCCAGGCAGTCCAACGTCTAGCAGACCCATCTCCATTCACAATTGCTTTAACTTGGAGGTTCAAAGCGACACGAACTTGTAAGCCTTTCTGCCAATTGATGATCTGTTTCTTTGAGAGGGAATCCACATGTGGTAAAAGAGTATCATGCTTTGTCACACATTACTTCTTTTGAAATAATCCTTGAATTTTAAAAGTTTGTTTCCAGTAATTAGAATATAGAAACAAAACATGATACCTTTCGTAGTAGCATATTCAAGATTATGAATTTGGAAAACAGCACAAAAAGAATATTCCTGGAATGAAAACATTTAATACATATATACACTGCACTTTGCACCAAGTTAAAAGAACCGTGTTTCCTTACGGATCAGAAACGTCACCGACGCAAAATGTATTAATTGTTCTATGAAGTTTATAAGGTTCCCCGTATTGTACGAAGATTGCAAAATAAAGGACGGACACACTAAATCATCCGCCATCATTGAATGAGTTTTGTAAACTTGAATTTTACCTCGTTTGTATAGTCTTACCGTATTTGAACTAAGTAAAAGTTAGTTACTGATAAATTTCAAGACAAGGTACATCCATTGCCCAATATGCTTGGTGTATCCTTCTTGTAAGATTTCTAGTGTGTGTAATAACCAAGTGAGGTCTTAGTCAGGACTGATTTGAGCTGGAGCATACCTTGTCTTCTTGCAAATAGTTTTAAGTAATTAGAAAGTAGTTTCTGCATCCGCAAGCTAAACAAATAGCAGACAGAAGAAACGACAAAGTTAAAACGTGACCTTACCATCCGAGTGATGTGCGAATCAGAAAATGTTCAATACAGCAAATTCAACGAAGCTCTCAAGTGGCTAAAATATGCTATTACGTCGTGGTATCGAAAAGTCAAATTACTGTCGTGGGCGATTCTGAAATTGTGGCAAGCTGACTGTGTGCTTATGAGAGAATTGGAATGTATTGTAATGTGTATAAGATTGTATTGCTACGCGCTCGAGTTTCGTGTCAATATATCCTTCATCTCATTTTTAAGGGTTCCATAAAGATATAATAAAAGTCGCAGATAAAATTTGATTTCTGAAACATGTGATGACCAGTCCCATGTGGGACTTATATGGGGTTTATTTTTATTGGGGTTTTAGGTATTTTTGGCCATCTTACTTCGAATTTTCCTAACAATATAATTCTACTGTCTTATTCGAAACTCGCACGCTTTTATTCATCAATGACAAACATTTGCGCATAATCACCAAAATGTTTTCCAGGAAAACATCCGATGATTTGTACACAAAACAGCCCAACTCCAGGTATGACAGTTATTCCTTGACTCATTTTATTCAGTACCTTTTTCCCGATTCAAACTAGTCACAACTAAATTATTTTGGAAGTTCCAAAAATTGGGCGGCCCAAATGTCTGTCAACGGTAACAGAAAGACCAAAATCCCATAAGACTTACGTCTTGCGCACCGGTCTGCCTCTTCAGCCAACAGCTTCTCAATCTTCTCCGGAAAGTGTCTCTTGGCACACCACACGAGGCCAATAACTCCGAGGACCACGAAGACCGCTATCAGGCCGAGCCAAAAGGGCTCTTGCATCATGCGAGCACCGAGGCTCACGATTTTCGGGGTTGGGTTGGGGATTTCGCATCTGTGGGGAAAATTTGTACTCAGTTGTCATGTCAGTAAAATACTGAATTGCTGAGGATACGTTGTAGTGAGTCAAGAGACCATAAATGTAAATAAACAGTGATTGCACGTCAAACCAACCTAGCCCTGTGTGTTTATGAGTATGAGTCCAGAACTGGTCAAACTGGCACAAGGAGCGTCGTCCTTCTCACTGCACTCACTCCCTTACGTCTTAAAGAAGTAAAGCAAGATTTTGTTATGTAACATACCTAATAAAAATTGACTTTGCAGTTATATCTTACCTTTTGCTTTTCCTCTATGGATTACACTGACACAAGAATCTGCCGTCGCGCTTGCTACACGGCCCGCGGTTGTTGCACCGTTTAGCAGCGGGCGCTGCAAGAGTACAGTTTAAACCGGCACAAAGAACGTCGTCCTTCTCACCGCACATAGTCTTTTATATTCTAAAGAAGAGTCTTATTATCCTTTCGAGTCGCGGTGAGTATATGTATAGTTAGAGGTGTGCGCCACGCCGGCGCGGCGGCGCCGCGCCGCGGGACCCACGCCGCCGCCGCCGCCGACGTTTTCAAAATCCACGCCACGACAAAAATTTTGCGGAATAAAATCATTTGAATTACGCGCCACGCTGATCATATTGGCATTAAATAACAATATGCTTGCGAAATATCGACAAGCGGTTCCATCTGACCGAAATGCCACTTCTGGATTACAGATTTTCAGGCCTAAAGGAGATTAATACGTACCTACGAAAAAAACACACTACTCGAGTAGAATTGTTCCCAATTTAACAGATTTCTTTTACAGAATTCTATTATATTGTATTCTTCACATCGTCGATCTCACAGTGTCTGAAGACAAAACACTTCAATACATGCGTTCCACCCGTCGTGACGTACGGAGCCGAAACGTGGACACTGACGGTACGGCTGGTCCACAAGTTCAAGGTCGCTCAGCGAGCCATGGAAAGGGCTATGCTCGGCGTCTCTTTGCGGGCCGAATCAGGTCGGGTTGAATCAGAAATGAGGTTATCCAGAGTGATCGACATAGCCCATCGTGTTAGCAAGCTGAAGTGGCAGTGGGCTGGCATTATTAGCCGTAAACCCGACAACTTTTGGGGGAAACGAGTGGAGACCGCGTCTCGGCAAGCATAGTGTAAGACGCCCTCAGGCAAGGTGAAGCGACGATTTGCGTAGGATGGCCGGCAGGAGCTGGATGCAAGCAGCCAATAAACGAAAACGGTGGTGTGAAATTGGGAAGACCTATGTCCAGCAGTGGACTGCGATAGGCTGATGATGATGGTGGATGTTTTTTCATTATGTACGTTAGGCCACCATAGGAGGCGTAATAACTGTCTATTAACTGATTCTATTAATTTAAGCGTTTGCCATGGATGATTTTGTGCTTCTTGAATAAGATATTTTTAGAGGAAAACGATGTAAGCTAAAAATTTGCATTTCAAAAATTTGCTGTCGCTTTGCACGGCTTAGAAATAGATAACTGTAGCTTCGCCTGATAATACCTAAGTAAAATTGACGAATACAAGGTTTTTTTGTCCCATTTTTTCTCCTCCAAAAATAGACCAATTTGTAACAAAAAATTTTTCATAAGCATTTTAAGAAAGATGCTTCTCATCATGTCGGTATGTTTCCTGTTTTTGGACAGTATACGAAATATTTTTTATCAGTACATTAAAACGCATTCAAAATTTGGCTATTTTTGCAGTTTTTGTAGGCTTGTAATAAATAATAACGTCAAACAAAGCAAAACACACCTACATGCGCGATGCAAAAATAGATTTTAAATGGAAAAAAATATATTTTTTCGTGTATACACCAATGTATGATTAGCAGTGTGGGCGATGATGGTACAAAGAGGTTGTAAAGCTGGGTATCTGTTGGGAATTCGTAGTATTGGGAACGTGTAGTATTGGGAATCTGTAGTGTTGGGTAGGTATTTGTAGCATTCGAAATCCGTATTTTTGGGACTGACAATATCTGTAGCATTACTTCTTAGGGCTTGTCCATTAATCACATCATACGATTTTGGCCTATTTTAGACCCCTCATCCCCCATGGTGATACTTGGTGATATTTTCATGGCTAGGGGGCTAGCCAATATGACGTTTAATTTTTTTCCAACTTAAGTAGTCCTTTTAATAACACTTCAATTTACGTACTTTATTGCACACGTGATGGGAAAAAACTTTCTTGCCAACTACGAGGTAAATGTCCGTGAAATTTCAAAACTCAGTTCAGGATATGACATCTGGTTATGTTTTAAAAAGTATGCTGTTCAACAGAGTGACAAAAAATTACACGTGATTTGTCCGATGACCCCCCTCCCCTATGGTGATAATTGGTATTTTTTTCTTATACAGTATGACGTGATTAATGGACAAGCCCTTATCTGTAGTATCGGAATCTGTACAATTGGGAATGTGTAGTATTGGGAACAGTGGCGTGCACTCCATATAGGCAAATAGGCACTGCCTACCCTAGCAGAACAGCATCTACATATACTTTTTCGTCTTCATTGTAATAATTTGTCATGTTTTCTGAAAGAAATCCACATAAATATTTATATTAACGGAGCTCGCGGCGATTTAAATTTCCGCGCGCGCTAGCTAGCCTAGCGCGCGGCTGCCCAAGCCCCATCTGGGGTAAGGCAACGGCGATCGGAGCCTACAAAAACACACACACTCACACTGCGTTTGTGTAGTCATGTCCGTGAAGTATATACATATTCTTGCCCAGTGCACACGAAGATAGAAAATATACGCACACAATCAAAAGAATAGGCTGCTCCTAGGCACCATACGTGCGAGAAGGACGGCCAATGTCAGTCTCTCTCTGACTTACCGAGCCTCGAGATGTAATACGACTAATTTTAAGAAGTCTCCTATGTTGCGATTTTTACTTGAAGTGAGAGGCATTACATTCTGTCAGGTTTATTTGTTTACAAACAGTCGCGGGTCGGTTTTGATTTTTTCGATACAGGTTTGAGGTTAATCAGTAGAAAATCTATCAAAACAAAACTCATTCATTGTTATATTAATACAATTCGGTTCTAACAGATTTTTTTACGTTTATTTTCATGTAAGTGTTGTGACTTGTGACTGTGCGTGACGGAATTATGCTATGAGAATAAATTGTGAATACCTAGTTAGTTGATGGTGGCTGCTGTATGTCTAGCGTGTCTACGAAGTTGATTTTCGGCGGATTTAGCAAGTTAACAATAAAACAAAAGAAGTTAGTACAGGTACGTGTAATTATTTCAAAAGTCGATGTATTCTGTACTCGGAAATTGTACTTATAGCATTAATGAACATTGTATTTTAGCTATTTCACTCGTTAGGTATTGCACTTATACTTCGAATTCACCGATGATTAATGCTACGCATATTTAAAAACCTTTCACTCTTCTTTAGAAAACATGAGCGATTTGAAAGGCATTAGGACGTTAACAAAAGTCGGCGGTCGAGATAAAAGACTTAGTTATTGTCGCAAGCTATACCTAGACTCTTTTACTTCACTCCCGTCTATCCACTTGTGAGTTTGCAATGCGATGGTCAATATTGTTTGTTGCTCAGATAAAAAAAATTGCCTACCCTAACTAAAAACCCTGTTCACGCCACTGATTGGGAATCTGTAGATGTGTAGACAAAATGTCACGACTCGACCCATTGCGAGTTAATAAAATAATTTTCGTACACGATAATTACAACAATTGTCGCATAAAATGCAATCTTATAATTTTTTTATGTGTTTATTTTTAAAATAATAAACTTGTCCTACACTATATCTAGGTGTTTAATACCTTCTCATCCTTATATATGAACGTATAGGGCAATAACTCGACCTTGACGCCGGCATGGCGCCGCCACGCCGGCAAAATATTGCGGCGCGCCGCCGCCGGCGATTTCTGTGCCGGCGCACACCTCTAATGTATAGTCATGTCCATGTCTCACGTGTTCCCTTTCCATACGCGCCGCCCGGCCACTACATGCTCCTCCGATTGTCCCCAAATGCTAAATCTCTCTTACACTATCGGGTAAATTGAGAAACTAACTGGCAAGGATATACTTTGAGTTTCGTCTCACCTCTTCCCCTTCCAGGACGGGTTACACTGGCACAGAAAGCCGCCATCCCTCTCACTGCACGCTCCGCGGTTGTTGCAGGGTCTGGCAGCGCACGGGCACACGCGTCGCGCCAGCCAGTTACTGGGAACGGGCTATCACGAGTTTACACTCACCTCTTTCCCTTCCAGGACGGGTTACACTGGCACAAAAACCCGCCATCTCTCTCGCTGCAGGCTCCGCGGTTGTTGCAGGGTTTGGCGGCGCACGGGCACACGCGTCGCGCCAGCCAGTTACTGGGAACGGGCTATCACGAGTTTACACTTACCTCTTTCCCTTCCAGGACGGGTTACACTGGCACAGAAACCCCCCGTCCCTCTCGCTGCACGCGCCGCGGTTGTTGCAGGGTTTGGCGGCGCACGGGCACACGCGTCGCGCCAGCCAGTTACTGGGAACGGGCTATCACGAGTTTACACTTACCTCTTTCCCTTCCAGGACGGGTTACACTGGCACAGAAACCCGCCGTCCCTCTCGCTGCACGCTCCGCGGTTGTTGCAGGGTTTGGCGGCGCACGGGCACACGCGTCGCGCCAGCCAGTTACTGGGAACGGGCTATCACGAGTTTACACTTACCTCTTTCCCTTCCAGGACGGGTTACACTGGCACAGAAACCCCCCGTCCCTCTCGCTGCACGCTCCACGGTTGTTGCAGGGTTTGGCGGCGCACGGGCGCACGCGCTCGGCGCAGCGCGCACCGCGCCAGCCGCGCGCGCACGCGCACGAGAACGACGAGCCCGATAGCGTGCAGTTGCCGAATACGCATGGGGAGCGCTCGCAGGCGGTTAGGAGGCAGAACATGCCTGGGGATAAGGGAAGATTAGGGACGGGTTGCACCATTACCCAGATTACTAGGAATCTTTCGCGTACAATTGGACGTAGTTTAGGGAAAAGGATTCAACCCACAAAAATGTGTCAATAAAACCTTCTGTCAAAAACAAAAAGCCATTCTTTTCAATGACATATTTTTGAGGTTGGATCCTTTTCGCTGAACTACGTCCAATTAGCTTACGCTGACGCTAAATCGAAGTATTTACCTTGTGAGGTACAAGATAATTATGTACCTCAATTTAGAGAGAGCTTTTATACCAATGTATTAACTAAAACGACCTTGCAATTGCGTTAGACTTGGGACTTAGGAGTAAAAGTAAAGTCATGCCCCCTTTTTCATAAACGCTTCCTAACTTAGTAAGCCGATAAGCATCGTTTGTAGCTATCGGTTTTATATACATTGATAATTCTGAAAGGAACAAACGCATATAGGAGATGATTATGAATAACAGGAATGATCTTTAGTTAGACAATATAGTTTCAACCAAAATTGAATATCAAGGACAAAGTGAATTCACCACTATGAGTCGAAGTCTCAGAGTCTTGACTCTTTTTGCTCTCTTTGAAGAGTACTGAAGCAATAAACGAAAAAAACTATGAAAATGACAAATCGTAACACAAACACTAACCTGTATAATATCCAGCACATTGGCAAAAGTTCCTGCTGTCGTCAGAAGCACAGAACCCATCATGTAGACAAGGGTTGGGATAACACGACTCGATGTTCGTCTCCTCGTCTTCAGAGAGTAGTAGAATTTTACTGTGGTAATCGGGATCTGAAAGATTAATTGTAATTCGTGTATCTACAACTAAATACTGTATTTCCGATTATACAGGGTGTAATCGATAAGTGTTTACAGGCCATAATTCCGTAAATATGAGAGATATCAGAAAACTTTTAACTGGTATCGAAAGTACGTTAAAATTACGAGTAAAATTACATTAATAACTTTTTCTAAATAGATGAAGTAATTTTAAAAATACTAAGTTAAAACGCTCCCATACATTTAGTATGACGACTTATAGCCTTATAGAATGTCGGGTATCGTAAGAAATAAAATTGTTAGAGATTCGTTATTTGTACGAATACATTATAATAAAATGATAATACTACCGTTTATGAAATAATTAATCTAACATTTATTCGTAAATAAAAAAATATTCGTATTAAACTAGTCTTTAAATTAACGGTTACGTACTACGAGTAAATGTATGGAAGGGTTTGAAGTTAATATTTGGGATATTTCTGATTTTATTTCAAAAAAGTTATTAATGTAATTTTACTCGTTGGGTAACGTACTTTCGATATCAGTTAAAAAATTTCTGATATCTCTCATATTTACGGAATTATGGCTCGTAAACACTTATCGATTACACCCTGTATACTAAATGCTGGTCCAAATTTTCGTTTCATGAAAAGCTGCATGGAACAATTTACAATTGACGCAGATCTAGAACAATGTATGTGTATAGTGGAAAACAACTGAGAACTGCTTTCTGTTAAATTAATGAGTGTCATTAATTTTTATCTTATTTATCTTTTGGCCTATAATTGTACACCGGTAACTATGCCAGTTTGCTTTAAAATGTCATAGTTAGAAAATTTCCTTTATTTTATTAACGAACAAAGAATGTGACATTTACCCGGACACATGTGCAGAAGTGTTGATTGTGATCTGTCGAAGACGAGTGGATTTTTTTCTACCACTGGCAACCCTATTCACAATCAGAAACAACGCTACGAGTAGGGTATAGTCTTATTCGACTATGGGTTTATGTTAATGTAAGTTGCAGTAGTTTAAGATTATTACCTTTATTAACCAGCAACGCGACATCTATCCGGACACCCGTTTCCCCCGCACATTGGGTGACAGTCAGCGAGTGTAGATAACTGTTGATGACGAGGGGCGTCTCCGTTCTTCTCTTCGCGCGGTCCACTTCGCAGAGAATCCACTGGGTGCCGTTGTTTTCTGTGTAGCTGTCTTTCACCTGGAAATGTTACGACTTTTAGAATCTGAAGAATGAGTTGCCTAAGTTGTAGACACACGTCTTTGAGTGGCTTAAGGTTGTAGTACCTTCGAAACACTACGTACAGATGTCGCTAGTGATTAGCTTCACAATACCATTGACTAAATTCGCTGTGATCGACGGAAGGTAGTCTGGTGTAATTGGAAGCACGTTGGACCGGCAATCCAGAGTAAGCGGGTTCGAATCCCGTGACAATCAGAGTCTTTCGCAGTTGATTTTTCTATGGTAAGCACATCTGTTACGACATTGTGGGATTAAGTTGTAGATGTTAGAATTTGGATCATGGTTTTACTTTATAGGTACCAAGTAATTGACTAATTTCTGCATTATTCCGCCTACCGGTGCCCTGGTTATGGTAGCGTTCAGGGTGCTTGGGGGGTCAGCGGTGCTAAGAATCTCCGGCAAAGATCCGGCTACCATGACCGACGACCCCTGGCCCTGGTAACGTACTTAACACAAAATTTTCGATCAGGGTGTGCTGACAGTGATGACATTCAGTCCTAGTTGAACCGTGGTCGCTTACAATGGGCCTCATAAGAAGTCTCAATGTTACCCAAAGGGCAATGGAGAGGGCTATGCTAGGAGTCTCTCTGCGAGATCGTATTAAAAATGAGACCATCCACAGCAGAACCAAATGGAGGCCATCTGCAGCAGAACCAAATGGCATTGTCGTTGGGGAATAATTTTTTTTACTATCACAGCTATTCTTCATGAGTTAGTATGGTGCCCCAGAAGGCCATAACTTGGTGTAGCTGCATCATTCGAGGCTATTCCATGTGAAGTTTTTGAATGCCATCAGCGCGCTCTTGGTAGAGACTACTTTGGGAATCTATGTTCTTGTGGGAACACAAGTGTTTCACCAATCTCTCAACGTTACACATTCCTAGCGGCAAAGAGCTGGAGCAAGTTTGGTGTCCACCTAGGTTCCCGCATCACGTACTCGGTAGACTAGCCTCTGCGATGGACGCGCCTCACACGCACGTTGTAACCGCGCATTCCTAGTTAAATTAAGATAATATAATGTAATTGGAGTCAGACTTCACCACCTTACGGCGGCGACGCCGAGCGTGTGTCCGTGCGGCGCGAGCAGGCGCGTGCGCAGCTGACTGAATATACAAACGATACTCCTCCTGGAGTATGTGTGGCTGCTCCCGCGTTTCCGTTACTGCAGCTGTGGCCGGGTCGCATCCCACAAGGGTGGGACGGTCGTTGCACCGTCATTTGGGGGACGGTGTTGAGAGGCTGTTGAAGGAAGATTTGCCATGGGCATGGCGAGAGAGAAAATTATTTTGGTGATGATGATGCGGTAAAGGCAAGTTAAGGCAAGGCAAAGTTCGATCTGAGAGAAATCTGAAAAGGAAGACAGATGGGGAGAGAGAGAGGCTGGTGCTCGATGCTCGATGCGCGGCTGTCGGCGCGTCGCTAGCGGCAGTGCTGGCTCGTCGTTGAGAGTCTCCTGCTAGAAATGAGAGAAAATGGTGACCCAGCGGGGGCACCCGGGCAGGGTCGAGAGAGAGAGCTGCTGGTGCGCGTGCGCAGCGTCACTCTATACTGTACCTACCTCTAGCCACCCCCTCCCCTCCCCGCAGGGCCACGGCCGCGCGCCGCCCAGGCGGCCGGCGGCGGCGACGCCGAGCGTGTGTCCGTGCGGCGCGAGCAGGCGCGTGCGCAGCGTCACTCTATACTGTACCTACCTCTAGCCACCCCCTCCCCTCCCCGCAGGGCCACGGCCGCGCGCCGCCCAGGCGGCCGGCGGCGGCGACGCCGAGCGTGTGTCCGTGCGGCGCGAGCAGGCGCGTGCGCAGCGTCACTCTATACTGTACCTACCTCTAGCCACCCCCTCCCCTCCCCGCAGGGCCACGGCCGCGCGCCGCCCAGGCGGCCGGCGGCGGCGACGCCGAGCGTGTGTCCGTGCGGCGCGAGCAGGCGCGTGCGCAGCGTCACGCGCGGCGGCGGCGCGCGCGGCCAGTTCGGCGCTGACAGCCGCCCCGAGCGGACGTGTGTTAGGGAGAGCGTGTGTGTCACGTTCACGGCGCCCACTGTAATGTTTTGAGGAACGAATTGGAACAAAAGCATCGTTTAGATATATATATTTCGGGGAGTAATTTATTAAATGCTAAATTTGTCCGTTTTGTTTTGTCATGTTGTTGTTATATTTGCCACGAATAAATGATTTGTATTTGTAAATAAACTACAGCAGAATATTAAAAAAACATTGCATGATACAACGGCAAACTTATACCTTGAAAGGATATCTCTAATTCTAAGTAACTTATGTTTCAAATGAGTCAGAGCTGAAACCGAGACAAGACAACAGGTCTGCTATGCATAATAGATAAATAGGAAGATAAGAAAGGGTATCCACAAATCAATCGACGTGGGATCGGCTTAATAGACGGAAGTACGATCTCTGTTAATTTCTCACTTAAATGCTGGTAATCTGCTTCATGAACTATGGAAGAAGCAAACCGACCTGTAAGTACACAACCAGCCACAAATTATCAAATAACTTAGACCACTACAAATAAAACAGTTTACCTCCACTCACCAGTCTTAAAATACGCTTGAAACCCCTTCCCAGTAACATTGCTGCCCGTCCTGAACCTGATCCTCAGGACTTCACCAGTGGACACGAACAGCCCACTCGTCAATACGTCAGGATTGAGAAACGCTCTGATTGGCTGATCCTGCAGGTCCACTTGGATTTCGAGGAAAGAGTCTTCGGGCGGGTCCGTCAGGTTGGAGGGGAGGCTCTTCTCGAACGTTCCGTAGCCGAAGTCGAAGTAGGTTATGTTGAGGAAGACGCGTTTTCCTGGAGCAAGTAAAGAGGAAATGTAAGATAGTGTGGCTGTGGGTGTCTTTTTAGTTTTGTTTTATGGTCGTCATCTTTACGCTCTGCTATAAAGATATACAAGGTTATTTTTTCACCAGTACAAATACTCTAGGGGGTGTATAAGTAAGTAAAATGAACAACTTTTACTATGGGGCCGAACCTGAAATCGCGAAAAAAAAAATCAGCTGTTTCATACATTTCAGACGACCATGAGTCGACAATTTCTATGGAACAGCTGATTTTTTTTCGCGATTTCAGGTTCGGCCCCATAGTAAAAGTTGTTCATTATGACTTACTTATACACCCCCTAGAGTATTTGTACTGATGAAAAAATAA
>JALPQI010025875.1:0-20321 GCA_025490895.1 Thaumatotibia leucotreta | reverse complement strand
AGATCCTAACGATTCTAATGGCTATACTATTATCTAAGGATCATATTGGATAGATTGACATTTATTATTTGCGGGTAGACGTGTGCGCCGATCTAAAAATGATCGGCGGCGGCGTTTGCTGAAAAGTCGGCGGCGGCGGCGTGATTTCGGCGTGAAATCGGCGTCAAGGTCACATGAATAAAAAAGCGGAATTCGATAGTATAATTTGTCATAGTTTAGATAAATGTTCATAAAACACCACCACTGACCACCTTATCCAACATCAGATCAGTAGTTTCTCTTCCCACCATGTTCTAACATATTTTCAACAGTACTTTGGTTTTGGACTGGCCCTATTCACATTAGGTCTCCCAAATCACCTATCACAGCATGTCATAAGGATAAATAGGGCGCAGCCCACGTCCATTGGATTCCACCTATCTTTACCAGGTGATCGGTCCATCATATTGGGAGGCATCCTATGCTGCGTCGACCAGTATATGCTTGCCACTAAGAAATCACTTGCCCCACCGGTAGTTTTGCGAGTAATGTATTGTTACGCCGGTGGCATGATAAAAACTACAAATATGATTTTAGACACGTTAGAAGCGTTTTCAGCAGGCTGAAATGCGTTTTCAGGCCGTTTCAGAAGGTCCTCTTTCACATACTACAAAATCAAATATTCACCCCAGATACCGTCGTTTTCAGGCGCCTGAAACATATTTTCAGGCCGTTTCAGGATACCCTCTATCCGATGGCGCAATAACCTGAAAACCCGTTTTCAGGCGTTTTCAGGACCTCTTTTGGGCCTCTCAAGTACAAATCGGTATATAGCTAAATTTCCCATAGGAGTGAAAGAGAAAGCACTATTAGATAAAGACAGCATGAGAGAATGTTCTGGAAGGATGTGAATGAGACAGCTATAGAGAGAACATTCTGGACGGGTGTGAAAGAGAAAACTGTAGAAAGAGACAGCGATACTCCAGAATGTTCGCGCACCTAACTCGGGAACTTTCTAGAGTCGAATCTTCTCGTACTTTGTAGATTTGAGTGGCTGGTATAAATACACAGCATGACCCGGCCGAGGGGTAGTTTCAAGTGAGACAGCGAAGAGATAACATCAAAAGCGAAGACTGCGATTCTATTGGCGAGTTTGAGAGAGTAAAAGTGAATCAGTGTGACGTGTTAAGTGTGTGATTAGTGTTTTAGTTTAGTGTTTGTTCTTTTAACTAGTAATTAAAGTGTCAGTTTTAATTAGTGGATTATTTATACATTTTCTATAGAAAACCCACCCCACGAACGTAACAGTATGTTCAGCCCACTGTCACTTCAGTTCACCGATTTTTTTGAGCTACGTTGGTGCTGCCAGTTCTTCTGTGGCTCTCAATTAGGGTTTGAAACATCCGTCGATTTTTAGAATCCGGATAGTGCGGATATCGTAATGCGGAAATCGAGGCCCGGAGGGTCACGATTTCAGTGCTCTCCGATACAATTACGCTTCCCAACTGTCTTAACGCCAGCGAAGGCCGCAGACCGAGCTCACGCAGAAGCGCGCAAACACGTTTCTGTATCTAAATAGATCGCGAAGGCCCAGTTTGGCGTAAGGGTGAAGGCCTGGAGCATCCCACAGAGGCGCGCCAGGTGACGAGGCTGAAGGCCTGCTACACAATGGTTTAGTGTGACACTCATTGGGTGGTTTTCTATGGTTTCAGCCATAATAACTTTATAGTCGGCAAACCGAAGGTGAGTGATATATTCGCTAGTGGTGTTGATGACAGTCCAAAATCTTGAAAACATCTTCCAAAGCAACAGTAAACAGTTTTGGGGACAAGACATCTCCCTGTCTTATACGTCGCTGCAATGGGCTGGATTTCGAATACCGGTCTTGAAGACGAACTAGGGGGCTACCACAATCTCCTAATGCGATCAGTTTAAGACCTAAACTGAATCGCGATGTGTCGGTTGCATAGAATAACTGTCAGAAATTGGCTAGCCAAGCCAAACCTAAACTGAATTGCATTTAAGAGGTCATGGTAACCCCTTAAATGCAATTCGGTTTAGGTTTGGCAACACTACAATATAAGTACCGGTATATAGTTTACCCATTTGGCTTACTTGTTCTAATTGTTCTACTGTTTGTTTGTTGGTTGTTCTTTGGACAGATAGCCCGCAAACCTGGGGAAGACCTCCAAAATCTTATTGTCACAAGAAAGATTGGAGAGAAAAGGTCGAGAGGAAGGAGCCCCGAGCACTGGAGAGACCAAGATCCGCACCTCACTCAACTTTCGGGTTGCTGAAGCGATCCACGCTGCGGAAAATTGGAGTGGTTGGTGGAAGATCGTGAAAGAGAAATTGATGAGTTGATAAATCACAACCCCCAGAATTGGGTTATCGACGCAAGGCGGAGTAGTCTACTTGGTACCGCTGAAGATACAGCCCAGGTCTCGATCAAATCAAATGGTCCATAGACCACGAACACGAATGCTAACCTGAGGAGCAAGTTATACCTCTGCGTCTTCTGTATATCCTGACGTTGCTTGTACGTGTGATCTACGGTGCTAAAGCTTTTCTACAAACCGAAACTGGCTTGTTCAGGAGGCTGGAAGTTGTCGAGACTAAGAACCTACGTGTAATGAGTGATGACACTCGAAAGCAACTAATAAGTTGAGAGTAAATTCCCTACATACCTAAGGGCATTATAAATACATAAAGCAAATACGAAGCTTAGTGTGTACTGTGTAGTATTTTACCCGTAAGAAATAATTCTGTTATTCAGTCAAGGCCACGCCGATTTCACGCCGACCATTAGTCGGCGGCGGCGGCGTGGCAAAAAAGGTCGGCGGCGGCGTGACGCCGGCGCGGCGCACACGTCTATTTGCGGGCAAACTCACAGACTTGTCCACAATTCCTTGTTATTTTTTTCTGTAGAAGCCTATAGGAAGGCTGTTTTCACACACGTCCTGCTGGCAAACTATTAACTTTGTCAGCAAATAGTATACCTACATCGTTAGTGCATCATGATTATACGTAAGTAAAATATTTTAAAGCGTTGGAATCCGAATAAAACTTTTTTTTAACAAAATGGAGGCGGTCAACTTCACGTAAATCTTTCTGCCAAAACTATCAACTTTGCCCGCAAATAACATACCCGAATCGTTAGTTCACCATTTGTGTGCGTTAGTTCAGTATATTAAATCGCTAGGACCCGATTCCAACATACGTTTTTTTTTAAAACAAAATGGGGGGGAGGCCAGCTTCACGCTGCCCCCCCAAAACCTATTTTATGATTTTCATTGACTGCAATCGATAGATATTCGTTAGTTCATCTCAACTCGGTTCATTATATCGTTAGGACCCGATTAGAAGTATTTTTTTTTTAATCAAAGTGGGGCGGTCAACTTCACGCTACCTCCCCAAAAATGGATTTTATAGTTTTTAACGATTACAATCGATAGATATTCGTTAGTTCATCTCAATTCGGTACATAATATCGTTAGGATCCGATTAGAAGTTTTTTTTTTTAATCAAAGTGGGGCGGTCAACTTCACGCTACCTCCCCAAAATGGATTTTATAGTTTTTAACGATTACAATCGATAGATATTCGTTAGTTCATCTCAATTCGGTACATAATATCGTTAGGACCCGATTAGAAGTATAGTTTTTTTTAATCAAAGTTTGCCAGCAGGACGTGTGTGAAAACAGCCTTCCTATAGGCTTCTACAGAAAAAAATAACAAGGAATTGTGGACAAGTCTGTGAGTTTGCCCGCAAATAATAAATGTCAATCTATCCAATATGATCCTTAGATAATAGTATAGCCATTAGAATCGTTAGGATCTCAAACGGGTGCGAATAATGGGACTTAACATGAATACCTAAAGCGTTCGTTGCTCGTAAGTTGTGGATTTATTTTTTTCTGGCCGAATTAGACGGGTCCTTACGATATATCTTAGCGAAGTAGTTAGAACTAACGAATACCTACCGATTACTGTAATTTTAATTTGAAAATTCCGTTATGGTGCGGTAGAGTGAAGAATTTCTCCACTCCACTTTGATTAAAAAAAACTATACTTCTAATCGGGTCCTAACGATATTATGTACCGAATTGAGATGAACTAACGAATATCTATCGATTGTAATCGTTAAAAACTATAAAATCCATTTTGGGGAGGTAGCGTGAAGTTGACCGCCCCACTTTGATTTAAAAAAAAAAAATACTTCTAATCGGGTCCTAACGATATAATGAACCGAGTTGAGATGAACTAACGAATATCTATCGATTGCAGTCAATGAAAATCATAAAATAGGTTTTGGGGGGGCAGCGTGAAGCTGGCCTCCCTCCCATTTTGTTAAAAAAAAAAACGTATGTTGGAATCGGTTCCTAACGATTTAATATACTGAACTAACGCACACAAATGGTGAACTAACGATTCGGGTATGTTATTTGCGGGCAAAGTTGATAGTTTTGGCAGAAAGATTTACGTGAAGTTGACCGCCTCCATTTTGTTAAAAAAAAGTTTTATTCGGATTCCAACGCTTTAAAATATTTTACTTACGTATAATCATGATGCACTAACGATGTCGGTATACTATTTGCTGACAAAGTTAATAGTTTGCCAGCAGGACGTGTGTGAAAACAGCCTTCCTATAGGCTTCTACAGAAAAAAATAACAAGGAATTGTGGACAAGTCTGTGAGTTTGCCCGCAAATAATAAATGTCAATCTATCCAATATGATCCTTAGATATAAGTATAGCCATTAGAATCGTTAGGATCTCAAACGGGTGCGAATAATGGGACTTAACCTGAATACCTAAAGCGTTCGTTGCTCGTAAGTTGTGGATTTATTTTTTTCTGGCCGAATTAGACGGGTCCTTACGATATGTCTTAGCGAAGTAGTTAGAACTAACGAATACCTACCGATTACTGTAATTTTAATTTGAAAATTCCGTTATGGTGCGGTAGAGTGAAGAATTTCTCCACTCCACTTTGATTTAAAAAAAACTATACTTCTAATCGGGTCCTAACGATATTATGTACCGAATTGAGATGAACTAACGAATATCTATCGATTGTAATCGTTAAAAACTATAAAATCCATTTTGGGGAGGTAGCGTGAAGTTGACCACCCCACTTTGATTAAAAAAAAAATACTTCTAATCGGGTCCTAACGATATAATGAACCGAGTTGAGATGAACTAACGAATATCTATCGATTGCAGTCAATGAAAATCATAAAATAGGTTTTGGGGGGGCAGCGTGAAGCTGGCCTCCCCCCCCCATTCTGTTTAAAAAAAAAACGTATGTTGGAATCGGGTCCTAACGATTTAATATAGGCACTGAACTAACGCACACAAATGGTGAACTAACGATTCGGGTATGTTATTTACGGGCAAAGTTGATAGTTTTGGCAGAAAGATTTACGTGAAGTTGACCGCCTCCATTTTGTTAAAAAAAGTTTTATTCGGATTCCAACGCTTTAAAATATTTTACTTACGTATAATCATGATGCACTAACGATGTCGGTATACTATTTGCTGACAAAGTTAATAGTTTGCCAGCAGGACGTGTGTGAAAACAGCCTTCCTATAGGCTTCTACAGAAAAAAATAACAAGGAATTGTGGACAAGTCTGTGAGTTTGCCCGCAAATAATAAATGTCAATCTATCCAATATGATCCTTAGATATAAGTATAGCCATTAGAATCGTTAGGATCTCAAACGGGTGCGAATAATGGGACTTAACATGAATACCTAAAGCGTTCGTTGCTCGTAAGAGTCGTAAGTTGTGGATTTAATTTATTTTATTCTGGCCGAATTAGACGGGTCCTTACGATATGTTTTAGCGAAGTAGTTAGAACTAACGAATACCTACCGATTACTGTAATTTTAATTTGAAAATTCCGTTATGGTGCGGTAGAGTGAAGAATTTCTCCACTCCACTTTGATTAAAAAAAACTATACTTCTAATCGGGTCCTAACGATATTATGTACCGAATTGAGATGAACTAACGAATATCTATCGATTGTAATCGTTAAAAACTATAAAATCCATTTTGGGGAGGTAGCGTGAAGTTGACCGCCCCACTTTGATTAAAAAAAAAATACTTCTAATCGGGTCCTAAAGATATAATGAACCGAGTTGAGATGAACTAACGAATATCTATCGATTGCAGTCAATGAAAATCATAAAATAGGTTTTGGGGGGGGCAGCGTGAAGCTGGCCTCCCCCCCATTATGTTTAAAAAAAAAAAACGTATGTTGGAATCGGGTCCTAACGATTTAATATACTGAACTAACGCACACAAATGGTGAACTAACGATTCGGGTATGTTATTTGCGGGCAAAGTTGATAGTTTTGGCAGAAAGATTTACGTGAAGTTGACCGCCTCCATTTTGTTAAAAAATAGTTTTATTCGGATTCCAACGCTTTAAAATATTTTACTTACGTATTATCATGATGCACTAACGATGTAGGTATACTATTTGCTGACAAAGTTAATAGTTTGCCAGCAGGACGTGTGTGAAAACAGCCTTCCTATAGGCTTCTACAGAAAAAAATTACAAGGAATTGTGGACAAGTCTGTGAGTTTGCCCGCAAATAATAAATGTCAATCTATCCAATATGATCCTTAGATATAAGTATAGCCATTAGAATCGTTAGGATCTCAAACGTGCGAATAATGGGACTTAACCTGAATACCTAAAGCGTTCGTTGCTCGTAAGTTGTGGATTTAATTTATTTTTTTCTGGCCGAATTAGACGGGTCCTTACGATATGTCTTAGCGAAGTAGTTAGAACTAACAAATACCTACCGATTACTGTAATTTAAATTTGAAAATTCCGTTATGGTGCGGTAGAGTGAAGAATTTCTCCACTCCACTTTGATTAAAAAAAACTATGCTTCTAATCGGGTCCTAACGATATTATGTACCGAATTGAGATGAACTAACGAATATCTATCGATTGTAATCGTTAAAAACTATAAAATCCATTTTGGGGAGGTAGCGTGAAGTTGACCGCCCCACTTTGATTTAAAAAAAAAATACTTTAATCGGGTCCTAACGATATTATGTACCGAATTGAGATGAACTAACGAATATCTATCGATTGTAATCGTTAAAAACTATAAAATCCATTTTGGGGAGGTAGCGTGAAGTTGACCGCCCCACTTTGATTAAAAAAAAACTGTACTTCTAATCGGGTCCTAACGATATTATGTACCGAATTGAAATGAACTAACGAATATCTATCGATTGCAGTCAATGAAATTCATAAAATACGTTTTGGGGGGGCAGCGTGAAGCTGGCCCCCCCCATTTTGTTTTTTAAAAAAACGTATGTTGGAATCGGGTCCTAACGATTTCATATACTGAACTAACGTGAACCAACGATGAACTAACGATATAGATATGTTATTTGCGGGCAAAAAGTTTGGGGCGGTCAACTTCACGGACATACCGCTGCGTTATTGACAAAGACTTTTGCTTTAATTATAATTAAAATCAATATAAAAAGTCAAATAATACACACCCTCATCCTCATCATCACCTTCACCTTTTTCATTACCTTTATCACACTTCTTCACCTCTTTCACACTCATTACACTAAAAATGCTCAACAATATTATACTTTATTTCTATATTTATTTATTTATATAATTCCATAATAAGCACAGTTGTAATTCACCAGGTAATTCATTTGTCCGACCTGTAAAAGGTGCCAAACTGAAAACCAGCGCTGGACACCAGTTCAGCACATGCTGAGGTTGGCACCCATTGCCTACATACTCCATAATTATGTTAGTTAATAAGTTAGCTTAATGTTTCATAGTGTTTAAGCTTTTTTTTACTCTTCTTGTAACTATATCATGTGTTTTTTTTTGGGCAGTAAATAAATTTTGAATTTGAATTTGAATTTTTCAACTTTACTTGCGTTCTATCCAGTTCGCACGCACCTATAAACTAGTAAGAGCGGAATGAATAGAAAGTAACTCCGTGTTACTAACGCGGCAGCAACTCATGGTACTCGTACGCACACTGTTAGCAATACACACGAGGTGCAGCATTGGATACCTGCTTTAATATAGGTTTAGAACTGCTAGCACACGGTATTAATCAAAATTAATCTTCCAGTAACTTTTAAGTTTTAACCGTCCTTTGTTTTAACCAGATGTTTTGGTTCTCAACTTTGGTAAGTTGGGAACATAGGTAAAAAAGATACACAGTTGATTATTATGGAAACTTTTCACGAAGCAAAATAGATGTTTTTAAATCACATACGTACCAAAAGGTGATAAACGTTACATTATTGATCGGTATTGTAAACATAACTGGTTCACTCGTAGTTATTTTGAAGATTCTGCTGTCCGCAGATACCTACAGTATAGGTAGTCAATAATTAGTAATTACAAATAAATCGTTACAAAGAAATAGAAGTACTAAAACGTGTGTTATTGCTTCTTATAAAACAGCCGTTTCAAGTTGACAGAATCGCAATGCACATAATCGTATACGGTACAAAGTCGCACTTGTTTATTTAACACGAATTCATATCTAAACTTCCGCATCTAAAAATAGCAACAGCAAATAAAATATGAAGTTAAACATTCCTCACATAAGGCCGTCAACGTGCCTCGAAATATTGTAGGTCGCAGAAATAAATCTTTCAGCTAATGCCATCGACGTACGTAAATAAAGCAGGCTCTGTATACATTTGTTTTTCTAGGTCGGTTTCAGAGCATACGGTTGTGATAGTTGATTTATTGGCGATCCCGAACTTGACCTAATCATTAGCAGTAAAATCTGTAGTCATGTAGGAATTACCTTTATTATATTTTATAAGTAAAATGTATAAATAACAGAATATGAGTATTTTCGAGAAATGTTAATGTACTGCAAAAAAAAATGTGATTTCGACCCACATGTAAAAGTACCTATTTAGTCAATTGCAAAAAAGTCGCTGTCTACTCCATCGGTCATTATATAGGTATGTATGTATACCTGTTAGTTGAAAGTAAAAAATGTAAACAAACCTGGAAACTTGCATTTTTTCATAATCACGCACTTTCAGGGGTCCATTTCTCGAAAGCTTGTGACTTATAATACAAGAGGAAGTCTCTTTTTAGCACTATAAATTAGATAAGGACTTCCGCTTGTATTACAAGTTACAAGCTTTTGAGAAATAGGCTCCTGGACACAATCTGGGTTTTATCACCAACTTGAAACCTTCAACCTGAAGTTCACATGTATTAACACGTGGATAGCGAAATATAGTTAAAATACCTCACGAGACGTCACTTTTTACCTTATTCTGTCCTGCTCCCATTCCGCAGGAACAGACTCAGTTAGGCACTGGTCCCGTGAGCAAGTAAGCGACGAGCTATTGGCTATGGAAACGAATAAAATATACCCGCTAACTGAGCGAGAAACTACAAAAATCACCTTTGTCTCTTATGTTTACACGGGAGCGCCTATTTTTGGTTCATTTCTGAAGTATACAGGAACACAGGAATAGCGGGATAACTTAATTAAAAGGCAAATGGACGACCGTTCGTATTCACAATGTATTCGAAGACAAGTTTAAAACTACCACCCATAGTCAATTGCTCGGCGCTTACTTCCTCGCGGTGTGCCTCTGTATTGCCATTATTTGAAAACGTAGGTACTATTACTATTTAACTATATATATCTAGATCAACAACCAAGAAACGATCCTGCCGGACGTGGAGCTCCTCCTAGAGTGGAACGACACCCGCGGCGACACCGTGACGGCGACGCGACTCATCACGCACATGAGTTGCTCCGGCGTCGCCGCGTTCTTCGGGCCCGAGGGCGGCTGCAATACGGAGGCCATAGTGGCTCAGTCTGTCAACTTGCCGATGATCTCTTATGTGAGTTATAGTTGGTAATACACGACGTGTGATATGAAGACTACACGAGGGTAGTTCGCACGACTACTTACTTACACATATTTGACATGTCATGTAATATGATCCAATGTCACTACCTTCTGAAATTTCTTAGTCTCTTATAATTTCGAACAGTGCAAGGATTGACAGTACGTAGTACGTACCCATTGGGGTACCATGCCATAGGCATTGGCCTATTAATTTCCGACTTGTATACGTAACATAATACTGTGAAATTTCAGTTCAACAGAAGATGATTAAGTTTCGGCTTTTGCTAAATTTGGTTTTGTTTTACCACTTACGAAAAAGGTAGAGGAACCTAATACCAAGAAATTTCAGTTAAACGGAAGTCAACTTTAATCTTTTGTTAAGTTTGTATTAGTTTTTCCATTTACATAAAATATTTTTTTCCAGAAATGTTCAGATTACCAAACTTCAGCCATGTCTAACTTCGCCAGATTGGAACCGCCAGACACTCAGGTAAATATGATATAGTATAACTTTTACTGATTTTGATTGATGTATGTTGAAATTGTCTTACGGGATTTTCATATCCTTATCTTATAATCTCTTTTCGTTTTATTATCCATCATAAACGGAAATCTTAAGTACAAACACGTTGACTAAATTATAAATAATATAATATATCAGTTACTTACACATTTTCGTGACAGCAGAAGTTACAATTTACGAAAGAGTAAGTGTAGTACATATTACAAAAAAAAACTACAGCGAAAGACGAGGACTCTGATAACACGACGACTTACTGAGAATAAAAACAAAATTTCCTTACAGGCTACCAAATCAGTAATGGCGCTATTGCGCTACTACCGGTGGAACAAGTTCAGCATAGTGTACGAGGAATCGTGGGTGACGGTGGCCCTGACCCTCGAGAACCACGCCAAGAAGAACAACATGACGGTGAACCACCAGCGACCCGTCATCGACAGCTTCAAGTGCTGCTCCGAGAAGATGGCGTGCTGCGCACCCGGTTTCTGGTACCAGTTCATACAGGACACCAAGAATAGAACTAGGAGTGAGTAGACGTTCACGACTACAAAGAAAATATAGTGATTAGCTTCACAATACCATTGACTAAATTCGCTGTGATCGACGGAAGGTAGTCTGGTGTAATTGGAAGCACGTTGGACCGGCAATCCAGAGGAAGCGGGTTCGAATCCCGTGACAACCAGTCTTTCGCAGTTGAGTTTTTCTATGGTAAGCACATCTGTTACGACATTGTGACGAAGAAAAGACACATAGAAAATTTTATTCAAATGGAGTAGGTTTACTTTTCTGGTATGCTACATTTTCCCAAATTTGTACCAGATTTCGAGTGACTAAGGATAGCGATTCCGTTCCTGCTTCCTAAAAATATAGCCATTATCGTGAGATTGCATATTCTAGAGCGTAGAGTTCGGCATTATAGCAAAGCAAAAAAAATTGCAGGACAATTGCACATTGACGAAAACAGAAATTAATATGTTTACTCGGAATTTGGCTGTAGCGTTAGACTTTTGTTTTATTGTCTGTGAGCAAAGCGGTTCTCGCTCAATCCATTATCTAAAAATATTTGCGACGCTCGCAAACTCAACATCTGTATGTGATAATTCTGTCTCGAATCTGCATAAAAAATGTTATTCTATTTATATTTCAGTTTACGTGTTTTTGGGGACTACATCAGGGTTGATAGACATGATGCAAGCCATGGAATCCTTGCAGTTGTTCGTTAACGGCCAGTATATGGTGATATTCGTCGATATGATAACTTATTCGCCCAAAGAAGCTATGAAATATTTAATTAGTAAGTATTTCATTTGAACTTTAAGCCAAAACATCACTCAGTACTGTTATTGCGTCAATGCCACGTTGCTGTTAAATTTAGGGTTCTTTGTTAAACATAAGAATCCACATAATCTTTATATTTTCCTTGGGTCTCAAAGGATCGATTAGTTTGTTGGAGAATTATACCCACAGCATTACACACAACAACTTTTAGCAGTTGACCTAAATTTAATGTTTTAAGTGTCATCCATAACTTGAAGCATATTCCGCTAACCCAAAGTCTCACTCTTGCTAGACATAAATTACCGAACCTTGTATTTATATTATTTATATTTCTCTTATACTATCAATACTATCATCATTTGCCTTTATAGAAAACCTTATTGCAAAGACATAATATACATCTGAGTTTTATTTTTAGTAGGTAAGAACACTCACTGCAAATGCTATCCCATGCTCTCGATACATGAAATCGTTGTGTTCACAACTAAACAGTAGAACGTTATCTTTATTGTGCTTCCACGTTGGATGTTATTTCTGTTATATAATGTTCTAAATAAAATACGAGTGTAACAAGGACAATTTTATAGAATCCTAGAATATCAAGGAGAGAGAGAGAGTAATGATGTTATATAACATTTTGTAACGCCAATGTGGTAGCAACATTACATTGCTGCGTCAAGTGGCTTCATCGGTGTATCAAATGAGCTTATTTCCACTCTTGTCAACAAGCGTTATTTTTTTTTCCCTTTTGAAAAGACACTCTTCAGATACTGCGTATTTTTTTGCAACTATTTCACGGAAACATCTGAATTTATGTTTTTGTTATCTTGTTTATTTTATTATTATTTTCAAAACTGTACAATTTGTACATATACATAACTTAAATCTAACTTATCTAACTCACCTAACCTATATCTAAGATTGGCCCTTGTGGCATTGTACCGAGGATGCTGGCGGCGTTTCCTCGCTGTATCGTAATACTGATGCATTGTGCGAGGAAGTCGCCAACTCTTCGGTCTTTAGTTACGTCATAATCTGTTTTCTCTTTTCTTTGTATTCAAATGTAAGTAGTAAAACTAACTTTTTTTTTATTGTAATTTAATTAACCAGTGTTGAATTATGTGCTTATTAGTATTAATAAGTTTAAGTATTGCATGTTTAGATGTAGTTCACTGGTAAAAGCCATCTACGTAAGTTGTGGTATAATTAGTTAAACATCAGTTAAGACTTTTGTAACTAGATTTAAGAACACGTATGGTGTATTATCTGTTGGTAATCCTAAATAAATAAAATAAAAATAAAAAAAGTAATAAAATATGCCTATCCCTGCATGACCAAGTATTCTGTATTTGTATGGTGTGTTTACTTACAGAGACCGAGGACCGTGGCTCGCAGCCCGGTTGCGAGCACGTGTTCACCAGCGAATTCAAAAAGCGGGCCCAGTCGCTGCTCGTGGTCGTTTCCTCAGAACCGGACAGCTCTTATGAGATATTCACTAATAAAGTGCGGAAATACAACACCATGAAACCGTTCGATTTAGGATTGCCGACCATATTTGGAAATAAGTTTACAAAGGTAAATCAGTAATAGTACATTACTACCGAGGCCGGGAAGTGACTGGTTGCCGGCCGAATATATGTAGACGGCCGAGCGAAGCGAGGCCGGATAGTATTCGGACGGCAACCCGTCACTTCATGGCCGAGGTATGTATAATGCTTTTCTCAAACATGCAATGAAATGAAACAAAAAAATGTATCTTCTTTCTAAGAAATTATAAGTCAACTACATAACTATGTCTTTGAAACACAACAAAAGCAAATACGACACCGACACCTCATTTTTTTTTTAAGATTGACCTGTTTGAAAGTTGCAAATTTTTAATTTAAAAAAGCGGTATTAGACGACGTGGTCGGTTGGGTCCAATTAATCGCATGCAGTGATCGGGGCCGACGGATCGCGCCGTATAATACTGCTTTTTAAATATGATTTTGAGTAGTTATTGTACATTTATTTTAAATGATATAATTTAAATACCTAATTATAACTGCAAAAATTTGCCAATCATTTTTTTTATACTAATATTACTTACAGATAATTATTGGCTAAAAGCCAAGATGCCAGGTCACAACCCTATGTCAAATGAAAATTAAAAAAGAGGTACTTGCCGGCCTAGGCCGGCAACGAGGTACTTCCCGGCCACTTTTTAGGCACGTAACTACAACATTTCATTGCATGTTTGAGAAAATTATTTTTGTAAAACATGCACATGTAGGTTCTTTCGATTTGTTACCAGGGATATGCGCTTACTAATTCACACTCTTAAAATATCTCTGTACTTAAAATCAACTAAACACGCGATCATATACTTTCAATCGTTGTTAGGCCTGCAAAAGTCGCTATGTGCTTGATTGCTGATTTTTAAATAGTAACCTAGTAACAACACACAAAGGCTACTAATTCAAAATCCCGCACATACTACCGCGAAAATCCAAATTCGGAAATTTCGAGGATTTTTCTGTCAGTCAAACGAAGGTGTCTTTAGAGTGAGTGAGACAAATCTTCGAAATTTACGAATTTAGTTTTTCGCGGTAGGGCCGCAGATCTTTAGGCCCAATGACAAAATCTTTTGGAATGCATTAATATTAAAAAATCCTGATACCGGAGGCTTTTATAACAGATTGTTATCTGAATGTTTATTTAAAATGTCAATGTAAATGACTTTTTTCCAGTTCGTTTCCATTTACGCTGCATACTTGTACGACTCCGTGAAACTTTACGCGAAAGCGTTGGATAAACTAATAAAAGAGGAGAAGAATCTGACGTACGAGAAAGTGATGACTATTGCTAAAAATGGTTCCCGTATTGTTTCAACAATGATCGAATCGACGCCATATAAAAGTAAGTAAAGTTTACAAATAACTTATATTCTAGAAGTACTTTATTATCCGAATAATAATTCAAGTTTCATATCGTGATTTATAAAGGGCCTGACAAATGTTAGGTGTCCCTTTCTTTTATAGGCCTGAATAAAAATACAGTGATTCTTTTATCTGACGGATTTATTTATTACGGAATTGTGTAACAGGCCTCCTAAATCGAGCGCACTCTGTTTTTCTAGCAATCGTACAAGTTACTCCATGCTCTCTTACTACATGGCACTAAAGGTGCAAATCGATCATTAGCATTTCTATAAATATTGTAAGTACATTGAACTTTATACTAGGGCAAGTGGTGTCAAAAACTGACTTCTCACTCCAATAAGTTTTGTTTGTCCCTTTCAGTCTTATCACAGACCGAAAGGGACAAAAAATAAGTACGGTCAGGGAATTTAATTTCCTACCCATTTCGTAGAAATGTTGTTAGGCATTCACGATGCATTAAGGTCGAAATTTTAATTTGAGTATTGATGTGTCAATACCCATTATTTGTCAGTGTCACTGCACGTCACATAGAACCTCTTTACGAAGTTATTAACTTTTCTAATAAATCATTACTTAAACACATGGCAGATGCTGTCAGTGTCAGTCGAGAAAATTGTGAAATAATTTTCAAAAGCGAAATTATTGTGAGCGCAAATGTTAGAGTTACACCAGGAAGGAGTAGGAATTCATGAAATAACACGTTGGTTAAATGTGATTAGGAACACTGCTCGCCGTTGGGTACGGCGATACAATGCTGAAGGAAACCTTATTGATCAAAGGCAAAATAACCATCGCCCGCTAGCATTAGCCGAAGACCAACGCCGATTAATGCGACGTCAATATAATTTGGATGGCTCTACGACAACAGGACGGTTTGCAGAAATGTTTGACGTTCACCCTAGAACAATAAGGAATTGCCTACATGCAATGGATTTTCATCACAGGCGGCCTGCGAAAAAAATTGCATTGACCGAGGCTCATAAAGCAGCGCGACATCACTTCGCCCGTCAGTAATTAATCTACAGCATTTTCCAGGTCTCAAACCGGAAGATTACATTTGTGGCGTGGTCATTCGCGATCTTGGTGGATACACGTGTTTTTAATTGTATTTTTTATGACTATTGTGTTAATTTGTTGCGTTAAAAACTTATTTTTTTTAATAAACACCCTGGTCAAGTGATTGATTAAATAAGATTGAATGAGATAAAATAGTGTTCTTGTTATGAATAATATATGTTATGAATAAAGAACGTCCGTTATGCTTTTATTGAATTATCACTTTAGTCAATTATGTTAGTTTATTATCATTTTGCTTTCAGCCTATAGGTATATCGGCACCAGCGGCCCTACCGCGAACTTTGAAATCCGCAAATTTCGAGAATTTGTCTCACTCTCTAATGACGCCTTCGTTAGAGTGACAGAGAAAAATGATCGATATTTACGTATTTCGTAGTTCGCGGTAGTAGACCAGTGTCTGGATTCGTCGACATTCAAAAATTTAAACTTTGATTCCGAGTTCCCGATTCATTCAAATATAGCAAGACTGAAAGCGATAGAAATATATTTTGTTAGATTTTCGATTACTGTCATCCATTTTTAGCAGTGCCTTGACGTTTTACAGTTCCCCATGTCAACGTTCTTATTCATATCAGTTGCCTAGTAACACAAACGAATGCGTCTGATATGTCAAAGTAACGTTGTGTTTAGTAGATAGCTCTTATGATGACTGTTTGCTATACGATATTGATCCTTAGGTGGGTAGGAATTTAAATTCCCCGACTGTACCTACCGGCTTGGTAGCGATGGGCAAGTCGAGTTGTCTGGTTCGAATAACTCGAATCACTCCGCAGACGAGTCAACTCTAATCAATGTACGCTGTGATTCGAATCAACTCGGCCTAGCGCGGCTGGGCCTTGCCTTCCCTGATCACAAACGTGTCCACGTCGAGTCGAGTTACACTGACTCGACTCGAATCTTCGAGATACTGTTCACAAAAATGAACCTTATACCGATGTCACAAGGGTTCATTCCCTAGTCGCTTCATACCGCCATTTGACTATGACTCTCCACTCGCCATTGAATTGAAATTCCATTCGAGTCGAGTTTCTGTTGTGTTGCGATCCACTCCGCAGCGGCGACGGCGAATCCATCCGTGTATTCGGGCCAGCCACCGAGTCGAGTTAACTCGAGTTTGAACTCGAATCAGCGGCCGAATTCATTCGAGTTAGGATAAAGTGAACTCGTCACATCGTTACGGCTTGGTAACATAGGAGACTTTATGAATAAGGGGGTTAGTCTTTTAGCTGCCATTAAACCATTATAATATGATTTCAGGTGTCTCCGGAATGACGATCCGCTTGGACGAGCGTGCCGATTCCGAGGGAAACTTCTCCGTGCTGGCCTTCAAGGCACGCGCGGCCAGCAATCTGAGCGACGATGATGTCAACTGCACCTACAGCATGATCCCTGTTGGACACTTCCAGCAGACTACCCGAGAGTTCCCTGTGAGTATACTGAGTATACTGAATGATCTTCGGGCACATCTTATATTAGTGACATGACAGAAATCCAAATGAGTATAAAAATCGTCTTCAAATATTGGGTCATTACCTATGAAATTGGCGTTTTGGTCATAGATTTTGCAATGTGTTGTTTTCAATAGTGCACTGTGTAACAAAAGTTTTCTCTTGCCATATGCTGCCGGTTCATATGTTTCGAATCGATATAATGTGTGATAATACCTTGCGTGCGATAATACAAAACACGTCTTAGAACTTTTAGAAGTGTCTAATATTACTGTCAAAATTTGGTTTATTTTGATTAAGCCATTAAAAAATTATACACAAAATCGTTGTATGATAAATAGACTTTTCACAAAATTCTCCACAGTAAACTCCAATTTCTTAGTTAATGAATGAATGAATCTAATATTTACATTCAAATTAGTTAAGTAGGTAGGTATTCGACAGGAAATCAATTTGATTTTATTTGTCCGAAAATTTTACGAGATTAATCAAATGGAACTCTGTTCTAATTGAATAGGTAGGCTAAAGGGCTAACCACCTAAACACACTTGACACTACACTAATTACTACAAAACCTCATATAGCGGCATTTAGTGAACGTTTTATGGGTTATCAAGAGGTGCTTCGAAAACTTTGGAACAAATAGGTTTGAAGATGGATTTACAATTAGGATCGCGTGTAGACTTCACATCCATAGGATTTCAGAGGCATCTTCTTGATGTTGAAGTAGTAGTCAAATTAAAAGATAGTAAACAATACTGAAATAAGAGCTTTTGAATAATTCAGGATGTAAATACTACCTACGTGTATTGAGATAATTCTAGTACTTAGGTTACTTTCATTACAGATGGTTTCACTCACTACGACATTCGGATTTGTCAAAAGTAACCTGTATTAACATGACAATAAGAATCATGTAGGCGCCTTCGTGAATGAGACGTTACATACGCGTAGGCATATAGAGAAATAATTCTGTCTCCTGTAATATAATCCAATTAGTGCTGAGTAATGAGATGTCTAGGTACAATAAATAGCTACCTAATATACAGGCGCGGCGCGCCATACAGACATTAGACTCAAACAGCTAAACCTAATTAATTACTATGTGATTACGTTGCTACAGGTCTTTACTAATGAACCTATACAATCGAGAATCTTGTTTGTATAAGACTTGTGACGTTTCGCATTGGAATAATGATTTAAACACACGATCTTAACTTAACGTGTATCATTTTCCTATTACTCAAATATATACACCAATAGCATTATTCTCAACTATCTGTCAAATCTGTTATAAAAACAAAATATAGCAACTTTATCAAAAACCGGTCACTTTTACATTTATTTTGTATATAAGGTTTTACGAACAAGGCTAATCTTCTAAGCGATTTCTATAATTCCAGGAATACAAAACAAACCCGCGCATCCAAATCGACTGGCCGGACAACGTGAAACCGGAGGACGAGCCGTCTTGTGGCTTCCTCAACGAGAAATGTCCCAAAGATGACTCCCAAATCACCGCCCTAGTCGTCGCCGGGACTCTGGCCGTCACGCTATTTTGTACTCTAGTCGTTACTATTAGCATTTACCGCAAGTGGAAGATAGAACAGGAGATTGAGGGTCTGCTTTGGAAGATAGATTCTCAGGATATCAATGGATATTATAGCAGTGGATTAGTCTGGTCACCTAGTAAGGTATGTTTAGATTTCTAGTGTAGTCGACGTCAAAGATATATTTCTGCAACTTTATTGCCTTTAAGATTGTATCAGTATATTTTTGGCATCTAAACAGTAATGACACTAATGATATATTTGACGTCGACTGTACCATCCAATTTTCTGTAATCTACAATAAAAACTGAGACAGTTGTAATTTCAGTAATTTTTTTTGGATGTCTAAGTAAAAAATCTGATATGACTTCTTTCACAGATCATGACAGATCTTTACAGGATAGGATTTGACATAATAGGCAGGATGTAATTGCGTTTTCTGGAAATTATTTAAAAATAAACGTGTGTTATATTTTTGAATTCTCTGGCCTAGATAATAAAGTCCAAATCTCAAAATGTTATATAAGAGGCGCCAAAAATATATTTACACGACCTTAATGTCAAGGCAATAAAGTCGTGTAAATATATTTTTGGCACCTACACCGTAACGTTATCTTTGACGTCGACTGTACATTTTGTAGATGATATGTCAAATCAACTTTTTATAATCGTCATTTAGAATTAAGTACATTTCTCTTTTGGTTTCAGTTAAGTTTAGCGAGCGGTATATCGTGTGAGAGCAGATGCTGCCCTCAGATATTCGCGGACACCGCTCAGTACAGGGGCAATGTTGTTAGGATTAAGGAGCTGAAATTCTCCAAAAAGAAAGTAAGTATATTTCTTCTAGGTACAATGATTGCTTTTTAAGAGGATTCAAATCAATATTAATGACGACCACAAATACGGAAATATGTAGCTGAGACAATGAACATGTTACTGTCGGTACAGGCGTTAACATAATACATACATTAATTATATTCTTGATTTAAAAACTTGTAAGACAATATTTTAAGATCAAGGTATTTTCATGCTTCGAAAACAGAGAAATCGTATGGTATGTAATTGTTGCATGAACCTTTTAAATATTCTTTCTATTCGATTTTCTCGTTGATTTTATAAGAGTATATTTCTCGTTTCTACATTGAACGATATGCACATTCTTTAGCGACACATTATTCTATGCATACAATTAAAAATCTACTCGTAGCGTTAGTAGGTAGTTAACCTTTTGCTATTAATCCGCACCAAATTTAATACTACGTAAGTATTTGGTGGGTGTTGTTCGCCGTATGGTTGATTTATAATTTTTCATTATAATTTATTATCTCATATTTTATATAGTACAGCCGGTAAGTTTTCCCAATATGGTTTAAAACTAAATAGTTATGTTACAGATCTATAAAATAAAAAACAAACAAAGTTCAGATAAGCCAAAATGCCATTACATAGAATATGTTGTACTTAGTGGCCGTACTAAATATCATACTGCATACATATACGACTTATACGAGTACAGGGTTCTCGCGAGCATTCCGAAAGATTTTAACTATGCATTCTAGACATCAAAATAAACAAAAATTATTATGAGGCCTAATGTCAATTCAACCAAAAAAAAATGTTTGTTTTCATTTCTTTTTAGTCTTTTTGAATA
>JALPQI010025874.1:0-13792 GCA_025490895.1 Thaumatotibia leucotreta | reverse complement strand
ACATGTATCATGTATCTAGTATGGTCACGGTACTAGAGATATGTATGATTTACCGCACAATTTGCACTACTTTGGCCGCTACCTACAAAGTATTTGAGGCTGCCTACAAGTAGGTACACACGACTTACGTCACGCCTTGTAAATCAATGTAAGTTTAATAGAAATGATGTGCTTGGACTGCCGTGTATTTTAGATTATTTCTAGGATTAAAGAAAAAAATACTTATACCTACTTAGTAAATCAAATCGATTGCCGCCCCATTCGTAAAGAAATGGTCCCGAACGCCTAATATCATACCATTTGTAAAAAAGTTAGAGTTGTTTCGAGAAAAAGTTAGAGTTGCTTCTAAAAAAAGTTAGAGTTGTTTCGAAAAATGAAGGCACGTGAGATATGAGAACGGGCCTTGTTGAATGCCATCATTTTCCGCACAAACTCTTAACGTTTTTGTGTAATTGTATCTTACCTACATTAAAGAATACATTTAAAATGAGCCAAGTAAGCTGGCAACGACCCTGGTAATGTCGTTTGTCAAGTGAATCAGATTTTTCAAACGGTTGAGGTTGAGGTGACACAAACGCGACCGCCGCTCGGTCACAGTAAGGTCATTTCAAATTGACGATACATGTGAAGAATAACAGAATATTATATTATAATACGAGTGTAAGGAGGAGGTAGTCCTGCGGGAGCATTATTTGACGTGTATTAATGATACCTAGCTTTTCGTTGCAATAATATATGACCAATGACCACTATTGGATTATCTACTTCTGTAAACTATGATTGCATAATACTACATTCACACAAAATGGGAATATCATCATTATAATGGGGGCAGGGATCGGAACCGGTTTTTTTTAGAAACACCTCGAAATAGCTCAATATTTTCAAAATATTTTAAACTCTTTATGTAGTATTCAATATTTTATGTAACCATTAACATCATATTTTTGAGTTACGAGTACTCCATTAACAAAAAAATTATAAACCGAAGAATGAAAAAGAACGGAATTCGAACCGTTCTTTTGTATGGAGAAAAAACCGGTATCCGATCCCTGAATGGGGGTGCATATGTCAGCATTGTACGCAACACTACTGATCTATTTAGACCGATTTTGTGGTCAACACGACATCTACTTCTACCGGCGCGGCTGAAAAGTTGAGTGACGCCACTGACACCCCCCTTCTTTGACTTACAGTTACAATAGGTTGAGATACGTATACTACCGTGAGACTCAATCGAACCGGGTTCCTCACGTATTTTTATGTCGATGATAGCTCGACATGTTTCGACCCATTAAGAGGGTCCTCGTCGGTACTGGCCGCGGGCGGTGGTGGTCAGTGTTACTTTTGTCATAAAGGGGGTTGCACACAGCACTCGCTACATCACTTGCTAATAAAGGGACGTCTATACTGTCCTGCGACGTAATACCCAAAACCGTTTTCCAACTAGGTGGCACTGACCAACCACAGTCACGATAGTCAGTACCCGTTCTAGCAGGGCGCAGGCGCAGTACGCGTCGTACTTTGACCGATGGTGCGCCAGACGAAGACCCTCTTAATGAGCCGAAACATGTCGAGCAATCATCGACTTAAATACGTGAGTAGCCCGGTTCGTTAACATTTTAGGGTAATTTGCAGAAAAAGTGTACCTTTTAATTTTTTTTGCGATCATAGATGTATTACAATACATCATTTCACTCGGTATCGTGCGTACTGGTTGTCTATTGTTTGCCCGACAGTTATTTAACATAATATTCATATGCCCGAATCCAACTTGCCCGAATTTCATTTGCCCGAATGATTTGTTTACCATAAAAATTGTATGACATACTGCTTGTTTACCCGAATATTACCTTCCATAATCATACAATGCCATCCTATTTCTTTTCCATATTATTAAGTGCAAAAATATGGTTTAATAGAATATTCAAACGCCAGAAGCAATTGTTGCCATATTAATTGTTGGCCATATTATTAAGTGCAATAATATTATTTAATGGAATATTCAAACGCCATCAGTAATTATCAGTTTTTTTCAAATAAGTACTAGCTATATTATTAAAAGTTACAAGCGTTTGAAAAAACGGGCTTCTGGGAACCGGTCGACGAAGCCCCGCTGCGCGGGGCTTCTATTTCTGCTCTAAGGGATGAAAGGTACCTAACGAACCTATCCAGGTTAGGGTGGGGGAACTACAATATGTTCTTTTTTAATGGGGCCCTTGTGGGGGCCTTTTTGGTTTTAGAAAAATGAGGATGCCTAAGCAATTAATTAAAAATACTTAAGTATTTTTTAGTCAACGCTTTTAACTCCGCCCTACCCTAGAAACCTAACCAATCCAAGTTGGTTTTTCCCTGGTTTATTACTTGAACATATTTTTAAACCATTAACCTAGCACTGTGTATGCACAAAATTAAGTAGGCTAAACGAGTAGGATGCCATTTAACATTTATGACAAATATTCTCGGCCAAAAAATTTAGGACGACGTTATGCGACACCACAGGCACCCAGAATACTTACCTAACCTACTTTTTAATAGCAGTTTCACTTTGTGGAGGGTCATTTGGATGACAAGTTATGTTATGGCATGTAATATTTACGGATTCCGATGATTCTGACAAAAAACATTATGGAAATTGTCTTTTCTGGTAGCTAATTTGGATGACAAACGATGTTGTGGCATGTAATAATTACGGATTTCAATGATTCTGACAAATGACATTATGAAAATTGACTTCATGGGAAACAAAGTTTCTGGCAAATGATTAATATAGTAAACAATAAGTATGGCATAAGATGTTATGAGAAACAATATTATGTGTGTTGAATAGGATGGCAAATAAAATTATGGCAAATGAAATTCTGGCAAATGGGGGTATCCCGTGCGTACTTTTCAGTTATGAAACAAAAAAAATTGTCCCAAATGTCACGAAAATAAGTATGTAAATTGAGATTACTCAGTTTATTTACTCCCATACTAAATGTATGAAACGAAATGTAACGAAACTGATAAAAAAAATCTCAAAGGACCATGCCCAACTTTGTATGGAACTTTGCCCCAAAGGCAACACAGCTAAAAGTTACATTGTTGAATAGGTCTTTAAATCTACTTCATTTCATTCTATGGGCACCAAGATGAATTCCATTGCAGAACTGAGATATTCATATTTGTCAGTGTGAAGATTGTATTCACACTGACAAAAATATGAATATCTCATAGATCAGAGATACTGGTCGTTAATCATTAGGATATCGAAGTGTGTAAAAAAAAGATTGTGCACACGTGATTGTATGTTAACCACCTCACTCGCTTAGTTTCTTTTTTCTTTTGACATTAGCCTTTTTTTTACATACAAAATAAGGGTGATCACTGGTAGCTGCAGCTACCAAAATAAACTAGTGGCTAAATCTACAGAGGTTTTCTACTGAATTAGCTCGTATTCAGGCTGACAAATATATGAATATCTCAGTTCTGCAATGGAATTCGATTTCGTGCCCATATAATGAAATGAAGTAAAGTTAAAGACCTATTTAATGATCTAACTCTCATGTTTGTTGGTCTTGGGGCAATTTTGACGCATGGTCCTTTGTTACAGAATTTTTCATACCTTTTGTATGGGAGTAACTAAACTGAGAAATCTCAATTTACATACTTATTTTCGTGACATTAAAAGGTACTCTTTTTCTGCAAATGACCCTTTAATGAGTCATGTATTTTTTTTATGGAATATTTTATTTGATACCCCGATCTCGGAAGCCTCGTAGTACCTCGGAAACGAAGCCTAGACAAAGGTAGATTAAAATGCTAGTCATGTCACAAACAACGATCCGAGATAACTATTTATAGCGATGTCGAAGCGTTTGTAATTGGTCAGGTGATTAGTATAGTTTTACAACTAGTTGTGGTGCTAAGTATTGTTTAATATCATTTGTAACGTAACCTTGGTACCTACTGAGTTAGTACTCAGTAGTTAGTATTCCAACATAGTTGTTGGAATAAGGTAATTGTGATGTAGGTTGTTTTGCAAGTGAGCGTAAAGCTTCCTAGTGATTTATTTCAAAATATTTATATTTAATATTTTCCACAGCATACAGCGTGTGTATTTGATATGGGCGAATATTTTGGTGTGATATTTTGGCGCGCCGTGTGGTGACGGCAGTAAGAATACATTTGTCACCACCCCAACTCCTCCTGCGGGTGTCGTAAGAGTCGACTAAGGGATTGAAGTGTCACTGACCATTCTACAAGATCGATGATGGGCAGCAGCGTCATCCTAGTGGACACATTACTGCGATCGCCAATCCGCTTGCCCAGCGTGGCGATTATGGGTATTTACCTCCTAATGCGTCTATACCTCCTAATGCGTCTATAATAGGAGAGGCCTACGTCTAGCAGTGGACTAACACAGGCTGATGATGATGATGATGATGAATATTTTCATAGCGATTACTATCGGACCTAGGGAACTTGTTTACATATATTTTTTTTAGGAAATTAAGGTATTTTTTTAATACAAAATAATTGAGCACGCAATGTATTGCATCCACTGGTAGCCACATTAATTAACGTAGACATAAGTATCTAAACGTCATACGAGTGTCATGTCAGTTGGACGGCATACATTGCTGCTGGGTTGCACTTTAGAAAAATCATTACACCTAATTAACAATAAAATTTAATGAAATGATTATCTTATACGAATCATAGGATCAGATATTATAGCTGGATTAATTATTCGCCCGTATAAAATACACACGCTGTATACTAGTATCTTCTTTTACGACAAGAAACTACCTAGTCTATTATATTTAATTTAACGATTAGGTATTGCCACTACTAGGTACTGTAAGTTTAGTATTTTAGCTGTGCAAGTAATAATTGAGACGTAAGTTGCGTAATTCAAGACTTTAACATCTTCGAACAATATGATTTATATTATGATCGAAGTTGTTACTAGAGTTCATATAGCCCTCGTGATAGCCGATAAAAGATAGCAGAAGAAGAAAAAGTTAAATTTAATACGTAGGTATGTGCTTCCTGTTAAGTACATACACGTAAGTATGTAATATGTGCTCATAATAGGCAAAGCATTTAGATTGATTAAACGTATCACGTAGTTAAAGCATGTAATGTAGGTGATGCACTAAAGATAGGAATGTTTATTATACTGAATATGACTAATAAAAAATCGAAGTCAATATAATTTTAACTACTTATCGTAGTTTCATGTTCATGTTCATGATCAACGAGGAAACTTGTTTGGTTGCCATACACTTAAGTACTACATTAATGTCCTGTACTTTGTACACTATTTAGACAAGTCAGTCAAAGTTCTTATATCTTGTTGTTGTATTCTGCCCATTTTTTCCGCAACTCGACATCAAACATGCCTATTTTGCGTGGTCCCAACGCCCATTGGGGACTTCACATACACCCTTGAAATTCTTCGCAGGTTTTCCTAACAATGTTTTCCTTCACTGAATGTTTTTTGAAAAACTCATTGGTACGACCCGGGGATCGAACTCACGACCGCAGCCGTGCGTTTTACCGCTAGGCCACAAGCGCTTAGTTCTTATATCTTATGTCTTATGTTATATCCTATTGTTAGTTGGGCGTTTTCCAATAAAAATCCCGAAAACCTGATTCTTCCAGATCTGATCGTGCCTAGGCTCATTCGAATTAGAATCACGAGCTGATTCTATCTAGATTATAGAAAATAAAAAATATGTGGAAAATTTTTCGTACTCATTTAGAGTTTCCGTTCCTACGTCAGTTACGTGACGCTCGTAGTAAGTTCATAGATACAAAAAAGGTGACGTAATGGAATTTTTTTTGGACTTTATTTTTTATTACCTAGATCGAATGAACTCGTCGATCGAATGAGTCTGAACACGTCTAGATCTGGAAGAACCAGGTTTTCGGTTTTTTTTTAAACGGCCAGTTCCGTTTATAATTGTGTTGTCCATATATTTCGATTTCATTATGTCGTCATCTGCTTACCCGACATATATAAATTGTAAGTGCGATAAAAAAAGAGCAACAACAGAGAGTCGGAAACAGGAGTATCGAGTGATTGCAACGTGTGCGCGCGAGTTTCGCGCCGGCGCATATTCGAGCGTGAAGGACGGGTGCCCGCAGTGCCGTTAGAACTAACAGTAGCCGTACCATAAATTCACAAGTATCAGTTACGTTAGGTTTTACTCGATACGTAAAGCATTCTTTCGCACTCGCACTTATTTATTGGAGCGAGCGCGAAGGCCGGCTAAACATAACGTAACAGTTACTTCACAAATCACAGGCAGGTAGGGCTACAGAAGAGCGGCCATTACTGCGATAATATGTCGGCGGTTGCGTTGCGTCTAAATAGTTTACGTAAATTATCGAAATTGAGGCAGTTTTTTAAGGATTGGCTATTAAGGGTAAGATTCCTATCATTTGATGTTTTATTAAGTGGTGGGATCAGATGAATTCAGGATCAGCGAACTACATAATATCGATGTTATTTTGTAAAGAAACTTAATTAAGTAGGTCCGGTATATCACTTTCAAATAATGTTCTGTACAGGGTGCTCGCGATTAACTACAAGGTGTCCAAAAAGAGTGTTCGGTATTTGTTTTAGTTCAAAGTTTTTATTTTTTGGGCGGAGGGTAGTTGAAGGTACATCAAAAATTCCGCCATTTTCTAGAGTTTTAGTCACAATGAATCAGTACCCGGGATCACATCGTGCTTTTTGCGTCCAAGTGTTTTACCAAAACAATAATTCAATAGTGGCTGTGCAACGCTTGTATCGTGCAGAATACCGTATACGCAATGCACCAAGAGGGACTAGCATTCGAAAATGGATCCAAGTTTTCAAAAATGCTGGTGCGACGGTAAAAATCCAAAACTCTGGTCGCCCTCGATCAGTCCGTGACCAACAAACAATCGAAGAAGTTAAGGAGTCGATTCGTCGCAACCCGCAATCAATGGAAGCTGTAAATGAATTCCCTATTTCACGTAGAGGTGACATTAACTGGCCTCCCAGAAGCCCCGACCTTAGCCCTCTGGACTATTTTGTATGGGGGTAAGTACGTTAAAAGTAAGGTGTACGAGAATAATCCGACAAACCTGATGCAATTGAAACAAAACATGAAGTCAGAAATGGCAGCAATATCGAGAGCAACGTGTCAGCGTGTCATCACAAATGATTAGATTTCGTTCAAGATTAGAAAAGTGCCGGCAGCGTCATGGTCATCATTTAGATAACATTATCTTTTCAAAATGATTTTCCATATTCTATTAATATAATTAAAAGCAAAATAAATGTTTGATTACTTGTAGTTTTTTTTTATTCAAATTTTAAATACCCAACACCCTTATTGGACACCTTGTATGTATTCTAGACATCAAAATAAACAAAAAATATTATTAGACCTAATGTCAAATTCCACAAAAAAAAATTTTTCTTTCTTTTTAGACTTTGAATACGTTTTAACATTTTCAATACTTTTTATCATAACAACAATTTGTTAAAATTAATTTTTGAAATGATTTTTTAGGGACAGTTTTTTTTAGTCTATTTTTATTTTTTGATTGTCAGGCAAAAGGTGTGGTAATATTAGAACACATTGTGGTAGCATTGTAATCAAAACGAAGTTTTATGACGACTTACGTCGAAAAACAATTATCTCTGGAACCAAGCCGAATCCAGGGAATTTTATATAACATTAAATACTCTAAATATGCTTAGGAATTCAGCATTAAAATCTTTCGATTTCCTCGCGAGCACCCTGTAACCCTGTATATGTGTTGTCGCGTAAATATACATATTTCGCCGAAGCTAATAATAACCAAAGCTTGCAATCACTTCCGTAAAAAATATTGCGATTCTTGTCTTCAGCGCCTTTACTCTATTTAAATTAAGGTGAATTTAGACTAAACGAGCATTCGATCATTCTATCCTCCCACTCTACGAAATCAACGAATGTCGATGAATCACGTTTTGCGTAACGAACAAATTTCGTAGAGTGGAGGACAGAATGAGCGAATGCTCGTTTGGTCTAAAAGCATCTTAACATAAACACTGGGTATTTTTTTCAATCAAACCGTTAGAAATAATATGTAGAAAGCCAAAGAATACCAAATAATACACGTAAGTATCTAACAGGTAGAAACAGTAGTAACGCTAATATTATCTGTCTACTGTGGTTGAATGCGCCGCGATTTGATGGCCGACTTCTAACCGCTCTCAGTCTGACATGCGACAGGCGGTGGCCCGAGGTAAAAGAATAAGCGGTTATCAACAAGTCAATTACGAAATTTTGGCCAAAAACATTCATCTCGGATACTTTGGTTCTGCTGCGGATGGTCTCATCTTTAATCCGATCTCGCAGAGAGACTCCTAGCAAAGCTCTCTCCATTGCCCTTTCAGTGACTTTGACTTTGTGCTTTCTTATGAGGCCCATTGTAAGCGACCACGTTTCCGTACCGTATGTCATCATAGCTCTCCGAATCGCTAAGCTGAAGTGGCAGTGGCGGGGCACATTGCGCGTAGAACTGATGGCCGTTGGGGCGGGAAGGTTCTCGAGTGGCGGCCACGTACCGGAAGGCGCAGCGTGGGTAGGCCCCCACAAGGTGGACTGATGACCTGGTGAAGGTCGCAGGAGTCCGCTGGATGGCGGCACAGGACCGGTCGTTGTGGCAATCTTCGTGCGAGGCCTATGTTCAGCAGTGGACGTCTTTTGGCTGATATGATGATGATGATGATGATGATATTCATCTCTACAATACACTTACTTCAGGTCCAGGCATTTGACCGGGTAAGCATGGCATTGTCTATTTTCTTATTTATTCTGAAAGCCCCTATTAACAAGTTGCCGCTTGATGTTCAAATTACATCTGCAGCAACGTCATCTTGCTAACTTATCAAGCCGCTAAGTATTATTTGTCCCTTTCGGTCTTATCAATATGCACATAAGAGCGAAAAGGACACCAATACTTTGCAGCTTGTTAAGTTAGGAGACTTTTACGAATGAAGGGGTAAATCTTTATCTATACTCCTTCAAGTGACGGGCAGCATGCCGCGAACTTGAAAACGGAAAACTTGAAAACTGGAAATCGAAAATTTCTTGCATCTATCTCTGTCACTCCGATGATGCAATCTTTAGAATGAAAGATAGATATTCGAAATTTACGATTTACGTAATTGGCGATAGGCCCTCCGGAAACGATTACTCATCTAAACCTAAATCTAAATCTTTTAGTGAGAATCATAAAACGCTTGAAGTTTAAAACTTAAACTTGAATCGAGTAAGTATCAGATGACCATTTCTTGGTAGGTGTGATTATTTTCATCATTGCATCGTTTATTGATTTTCTTTACTGAACGGTATTGATTCTCATTGCATAATCGTTTCACGATATTGATTACTTCGTAACGTAGGAACGGCTCTTGAGAAATTAATCTCGCGTATATGTACAATTTTATCGTAATTATACAGGTATATATTTATGTATTTTCATTATGATATGAAATACGTTTATGTATAAATCACAGTACCCAGCACCGGGTCCGGGCTGACCCATCCAACACTTTGACTAGCCTCGATCTAAAGGTGCATGCAGACCAAAAGAGCATTCGCTGTTCTATCCCCCTACTCTACGAAATTAGATCGTTACACGAAATAATATGACGAAGCTTGTTGCGGAATTCCATCACTGATGTGTATTAACCGTTCGTATGTCTAAGCACTGATCCAGTGACGAGGAAACTATTTGAAAAAAATATTCGCGACACACAAGGGGTTAGACGAAGCCTGTAGCTAATTTATTTTGCGTTTGTTGCTCTCTGACGAAGCCTGTGTTGCAGATACGTTTCCGATGTTTCATGGTTAAGAAATTATTTTTGGAAGGTTTTTATTTGCCAACCTAACCGGTTATTTCAATGCTTTCTTTCATTGTTGTCAATGATGTAGGTATGTATCTCTAACACTACGAAATGTAGATATTATACAGAGTGGAACGGAACGACGATCTTTCCCACTACCGACCGAGTCTACCAACCATTACGATGAATTTTCAGTATAGTACGAACATCGAAATATCTTTCAATTAACCCCTCATACAAAGTGACTGATTAGTTAGAGCTCAATAGTATGGAAAAGTAAATTCTCCATGTACGTCCCATACTGAAAGTTCATCGTACCTAATGGTTGGTATTGGTAGACTCGTCGGTAGCGGGAAAGACCGTCGTTCCGTTCCACCCTGTATAAAATAAATGTAGTTTAGAAGCTGCTAGTTCAATTAGTAATAAACAACAAGGGTTTCCCGTAAAGAGTGATAAACATTTTTTAATATGCCATTCCATGCGCAGACTCCGTGGTCCAAGTCGCGTGCGCAGCCCCGTGGCCGACCCGATATAGGTCACCATTATTCATCGCCTGCTGCTAAATAAAGCGGCGACACACTTGCTATTATCACAGTTACTCCCATCACTTTATAATCTTATTATGCGACCTACATTATCAGCCGATCGTCTTCGAAAATAGTTCAATGGCGGCAGAATAAATAAGTAATATAAGTATTATTTCTACATTGCAGTAGTTTATAGTAGCGCGTGCCTAACTCTGCTATAAAGGTACTTACCACAAGTTAAGGGCGTGAGCAAACTGTTATCGAGTGCGTAACTTACTATCTGTCCTTCTCGCTGGTATCAATACGCGAGGATAAGCGGCATGATCAGAAAATATATGCTTGAGCATTAACGTTTCTTCAGACGGTCAACTGTTGACAAAAGCTCGCGATAAATCAAAGGGAAAAGAAGAATAAGATTAACTCTGGCAGTCAGTAACAAATTCGGCTCCAAGTCTTCATCAACCGCTGGCTGCGCTGTATGCTCGGTGTATACTGACACGAGAAAATATCCAATACCATCCTGTGGGAATCGTCCAGTGTGTTTACCAAGAGCTGCCGCCGCGCCGTGAAATTAATTCGGAAATATTTTATGCCCTTCTCGCTGTCCAGTGGTGGGATTGACAAAGAATAAGTCCGTGTTAAGCTCACGGCAGCAGGGCATGGTAAGCAGACAGCAGATCAAACGCCGAGCTCTCCGAAGCGACCCCGATAGCTAAAAAACAAGCTCTAGACTGGAATCCCCAAGGAGATCAGCAAAGCGGCCGCCTATCAATCCTGGGTGCTTAGCCAAGTTGCCAATCGCTAACGCTTAATCGTCAATCGTAAACGAAAGTGTCTTTGTCGCATTAATATGAAAGAGTGACAGAGAGGGAAAACTACGCTTAGTAGCGAAGCGTTAGCAATTGGCAACTTGGCTAAGCATGCTGGTGGCGGACTGTCCGCAGAAGCGGCGTGTATTGGTAAAACTAGGAAGGAATCGAGCGCGAAGCTCAAGATAGTTCGGGGTGCCACGCACTATGGATGGCCTCTGCCCCGTTTAGGAAACATGGGATCATAAATCACTCGGCAATAAATCAGTACCTATTGTCATTGTAACAGCAAACAATTTCACCGTTCCGTCCAAACTATGATTTGACGCCAACCTATGAACATGTCTTCGAAAATTGCATAACTATTCGACTACCACAACGATCACAAACCTCATGAAGTCAGAATCCCACAACTGCCAATACACATTACGTGTACTGGTTCCTAGTTTCTACATAACACTCATGAACGTAATAGATATAGGCTAGCATAGATCTTAATCGCTAGATGAAGCATCAATATAGATAGACAGCTGCCAATAGACTTTGCGTTATGTTGTGAAATGACTTCATCATGCATTTAAAAATAAATAAAATACACCGCACAATTTTACGCACAGAGGTCTACAAAAAAATAATACACATTTTTATATGCGGAAATGTTGGTGCTATGTTATATATTATTTATATACATACTCGCTATTGCATTACATCAACCCATTAGTTATTTCAGAGACACACTTGATTTGTTACAGCGAAAATTGTTTTAGTATGCAATAAAGTCGCGACTAGTCCTACGAATATAAGATCAGAGATCCTGTACAGTAGGAAAGATTCATACTCGTAATTGACTCTACCAGTTATACCCTACCTTACAGCTTCATATGTTAAGCGCGATTTTGATCGTCAAAAATAGAGGATGAAATTCTCAAACTTGTTAAGTTTTTACGGCCTCCGTAGCTCTGAGTTTGTGACTCTGCCTGCAAAACTTGAGGTCCCAGGCTCGAATAAAGGCATTTCTTAACTTAACTCAAGGTATTTATTAACTTTTAATATTTGTACCTTAGTCATGGATGTTTTCTATGTAGGTATGTATTATGCAATATGCATATATTTCATCACTACTTACCGTGGAGCTAGGTCGATTTGTGTAAGAAAGAATGTCCCACGCACGTTATGTATTATTATTATTATTACCTAGCAAGTAGTCTAAAATGATTAAATTGTCAGGTATTGTTAGTAGTATTGTCTGGTAGAGAGTTAGGGGTATCTAGTGGCAGGTTGTCTACGGCATAGGACCAGGAAGCCAAAGGTCTTTGCCTGGTCGGAATTTGCGTGGGCAGCTCCCCGCGCTTTCTATTGATGCAATGGACACCCATCCAATCCTATCCTTCCTCCTTACGAGTCTATTGGGATAAATCGATTTTAGAAAATAAAAATCGATATAACTATAAAGTTACTCAGTGCGGAAAGTATATGTGTTAAGCAGCGAGGTACCGTAAAGCCGGGTTACTTTGTCCCAAAAAAATGATGTGTGTTACTTCTCATTCGATTTAATTGAAATACAACACCTTTATGTTAGAATTGATAAATCAGAAGTAAAGTTAAGAGTGTAATCAAGTAATATACACACTTTCTCTTTAATAAAATAATACCCAAGAGTTTTTTTCTGTTTCGTAAAGTTTGGGCTAAAGTAATATCTTCGGGAGGGTTACTTTGGCCCATGACTTATTTTCGTGTTGTAGCGTAACGCTTATTAATTATGAAAATAAGTAACATGTTTAGACAAATTACGTATAAAATAGCACCACTTCCTCTTACACATTGTTTGTTTTATTGCAGTAAAATTAAGATTTCATCATAATGACAAATGCAAACTAAAATAACTATTATGATATAAATTTACAACACCATCATAAAAGTCTTTTCACATACTTCTTATTTCGATTAATTCTCACGTTTGTCCTGAATTTCATCGGCATATAACAGTTTTATGCTGTGCTTTTTGCAACTTTTAGATACCTAACTTCCATTAAAGATTTTTCTTGTATTAAAACCTATTTAGTTATTTACTTCATGATGTTCCTAATATCTCAAAGTATATTCATAGCCGCTCTCGTGTTATTCGGTTAAGCAGTTTTCGCGTAAAAATGTGATAGACAAAAAGTTCAACAGACGGGCAGACTTATTTAAAATTAACAGTTTTAGTATGTGTCGGGATGCAAAATTCATACCTGAAACGCCTGATAACAATACATCATGTAATTTATACGATGCTTTGGTTTTATGATAAACTTAATTTTGGGCCAAAGTTACCCCCTAGGGCCAAAGTAACCCGGCTTTACGGTACGCCCATAAATTTCATTTATCGGACAAATAAAATATAGTCAATTAGTCATTAGTCTAGTCAGTCATTCAACATTAAAAGATTGGGTCCACCCATGTGCCCAGCCTATATTGTAAATACCTATAAATAAGAATGATACCTATAAGACGGTAAGTGACTGCATAATTTTCACACATTATTTTCGTTGTTTTGCATGCAGTATGTGATTTGAATCATAGATGAATTTTCTTTTACTTTGGCCGCTTCA
>JALPQI010025873.1:0-18156 GCA_025490895.1 Thaumatotibia leucotreta | reverse complement strand
CACTGTGACAAAGTCAAAAATGGTACGTGAACCCATCGGCATCCTGAATCAATTTCCATTACTGTAGATACCTAGTACTTTAAATTACAAGGAAAAACCTTAAGTAGTTTCATAAATATAACATTTACAATTAAAGTAGGTAACAATCAACATAGTTCATATAAAATGTATGGTATTAAATGATTGTGCGATTCCCGTAACTGTGGCGGATATTAGAAAATAATTACCACTAATTATACCAACATATACCTTTACCAACGTACAGGATGCAATCGATAAGTGTTTACGATCGATGGTCTCATCGGAAGATCAGCGCTGGCTCACGCCAGCAATATGCTGAGATGAGACCATTTCGTGGCACCTTTTCTTTTTCTTTTGTGTACTGTCTTATTTACTTCGTCCTTAAATGTGTCATGAATAAACTAATTTCTATTTCTATTTACGGGTCATCATTCCGTAAATATGAGAGATATCAGAAAACCTATTATAATAAATATAATAATAACTATATAAATATATTACTTATTAACTATATAAACTATATAAATTTTTTTTTTTAATATATTTATTTTCAAAACTACAATATTTATGTACATAGGTTAAATCTAACTAATCTACTTAACCTAACCTATATCTAAGATTGGCCCTTGTGGCATTGTACCGAGGATGCTGGCGGCATTTCCTCGCTGTATCGCAATACTGATGCGTTGTGCGAGGAAGTCGCCAGCTCTTCGGTCTCTAGTTACATCAACCAGACGTTTCGCGATCTCAGCAAACAATTTGCGTGCGCTGGGGCCCCAAGAACCTAAAGTTTCTACGCCAAACGGTACAAAATCGTACTCTTTGCCGAGGCCCTTATATTTATTACGTTTTAAAAATTCGGCATTTTCAGCCGCAGCGGCTGCCTTAAACGTAGTTCGTTGAAGATGGGACGGTGCCAGGGTATCTACGCAAGTAGCATCCCATACCAACATCCGTCCCAAGCTCCAAGGAACCAAAGACACACCATCAGGTCTCTTACCATCATCCCTAATAATACCAGTAGGCTCAAGAAGAGCAGGTACGTTGATCGTGGCAAGAGACCTGCGGATTATGTCGTTAAGCGTCGCATGTCTGGAAATACGGCCTGCGCTTTTTTGACAACTTAGTCCGTGGTGTCCCAGTCGGTCCACGTCTGTGCCACAACAGCATAAGTGAGGGGTACATACCGCGGCCCCGAGTCGCAGGCCGGTTGCGAGCCTAAGAGAGGCCGGATCCAGGAAAGTACCAGTACTAGCCGAAGGATGGGCATGCAGCCAGTAACCAGCTTCCCGGGTTCCGACCGCCAAAAGTCTCGCACGATCTGGACCTGCAGAGCTGTTTAGAAGAGAATTGTATGTTAGATCACAATACACATTGTCCCAGCTCCTTTGCGATTTTAGGTTGTCAGGAAAATTTTTAGAAGGGCAAGCAATTTTGAATGCATTTTTGGCGTCCTCCAAACCCGCAGTCTCACAGTTAATAGGCAGAGCCCTTAGGATCTTTCCTGTGAGATCAGACGTGCTGTGGACGGATGCCAAAAATGCAGGAGAAGCCACACATGAAATTTTTCGTATCCCTAAACCCCCATACCGTATACCGAAACTATATAAATAATTAATATATAACCTATTATAATTTTACCCAACGAGTAAAATTATTCTAATAATAATCATCTAAATGCTTACGCTAGCTTGTTGGTGCAATATATAAAAAAGTTACAATCTAATAAAGTCATATTGATCGTTAAACAAAAGGAATAGATAACAATTAGAAAATGATCTTCCTGTAATCGGTATTTAATAAACCTACGTAGTTACTGTAGTTTAATTGCTTTTTGCGTAAGCAAAGTTATAATAAGTATTCCTAGAAGTTTCCATTTCAAATATTTTAGAAAAAGGGTTTAAAGTGGTATATACCTTAGTCATAAGAATGAATTGAATGCCTAGATACTGATATAACAAATTGCTAATTTCTAGTGCTAACGGCCACTGAGCTATGCTGCGGACAGACAAACGGACAGACGGACAACGCGAAATTGTAAGGGTTCCTAGTTTACTACGGAACCCTACAAATGTATATGGGATGGAATTAAAAAGATCACTTTGCCGAACTAATAAATAAATAAATAAATATTTTTGGGACATCTTACACAAATCAAACTAGGCCTTCAAGATTTTAAATTCCATTAACGACCTCTTGTCCTAGTCGTAGGTACCTGAAACGTAGCCTATCATAAGGAACATAACAACAATATTTCATTGCATGTTTGAGAAAATAATATTATAATTATCACTGAAAGTCGGGCCATATTTAGTACTATTTAGTAATAGTATACTTAGTTTTGACAAGCATAGCAATATAAATACAGCTTAGCATAGCATAGATACTATATCTATCCATAAAAGGTACTATTGCAGTAGACTAGTTATTTGATTAGGTAACTAGACAGTACGTACGACAAACTTTATTTTCCGGAATGGACGAGGAAAAGACACATTAAAGCCATTTATGATTATGTCAAATTATGTATAACTTTGCATAATTGGTGATGATTTACATGTTACGCCTACTTATAAACAACAACGCAACTATTTTAATTACGTACTTGCAATTGCCCTGTTTTCTTAAAGTTAATGTTATATTTCTCATTGGTAATTTTCGTAACTCAAAACTAACTAGAACTGTAAACGAATAAAATGTCCAAATTGAACATTGCATTTTTCATACAAGCGCATATAGAATAGTTATCGTTTATAAACAGTCCGTGGCCGTGTGGTAACGCCAGTAAGAATACATTTGTCATCACCCCAACTCCTCCTGCAGGTGTCGTAAGAGTGAAGTAAGGGATTGAAGTGTCACTGACGATTATTTGATAAAAGATGGATGATGGGCAGCAGCGATCACCCGAGTTAAAAAAAAGTTTTTGCACGTGTAAGGGACGATTTTTTTCATAACAAGTGCGTCAAAAAGAGAAAATAGTGCGCGCGAAGCGTGCGCAAAGTTCGTTTTTGCGTACTTTTTTAGTACAGATGGTGCCTTTTTTAGGCTCTAGTGCGAGAAGTGGCTCATTTCACGTCAGATCCAAAACTTCGGGGGGCCATCTGCACTAAAAAACGTCGTACGAGACACGTGCAAAAACGAAATTCGTAACTCATGTCGATTTAAAACACTCCCTGTCGATCGTGTTTTAAAACATCGCCACTCGTTTCGATTTCATGTTTTTCGCACTTGTGTCGTAATGTACTATTAGGAGTGTTCAGCTAACTAGGTATGTTACAATCGGAATATCCTCCATCGACCTCACATTACTTTAACGTAATGTCCAAAAACAATGGCGTCCTTGATTCTGGGCAGTTTGGATGCAAGACCCGTTTCTGTCAACATTGACCTTAAACAAGTCGTTTAAATGTGGCAAAATGTGTTGATGTAATCTTAAATTAACCAAGTAAATCCACTGAAGTGACAAATAAGACCTTGTTGGTGTACTTTGGTATTTTATTTTGACGTTTAAGAATCATTTCATTGCATGCGAAATTAATGTAAGCAGTCAGTTTTAATCGCAAGTCATTATTTGTTACTCAATTCTTGTTTTTTTTTTTATTTTGTTAGTCATTACCTTGTTTTAGTATTTACTGAAGTGACAAATGTACTCCAGATCGGTCTGATGGTAATTTTCATCATCATCATCCTACATCAGTCCACTGCTGGACAAACGCCTCTCCTATTATCTAGGCGTGTGGGCGCTGGGCTGTGATTACATTACAGCCCAGCAATAAGCTGAATTGGAGTCCATTTTGTGGCACAATAGCTTATTTTTTTATATTAATTGTTATTTTGTGTTTACTGTGTATATCTATTATGTGTCATGAATAAATGTTTTTTCTTTCTTTCTTTCTAATACCCATAATCGCCACAGCAGGTTCACGATCTCATTAGTTTGTCCATTAGGTATGATGACCCTGTTCTGTATCTTCAATAAATGAATGGTCAGTGATGCTTTAATCCCTTAGTCCACTGTCTTAAGGTACATTTAGAAGAAACGAGCATTCGCTCATTCTATCCCCCATAAATTCGTTGATTTCGTAGAGTGGGGGATAGAATTAGCGAATGCTCGTTTGGTCTAAATGCACCTTCACGACACCTACGGGATTAGTTGGGAACGTTGATTACTTTGACTAAAGGCCTACGCTACCTGGTGCGGGTTACCCGGAACGAACACTCGTCTAAAATGGAATTATATGAACGGCGCTAACTGAAGCGTGCATTTGCAACGGATCATAAGGCTGAAGACACTTTTATCAGCATGCTTACGCATTTTGTCCATAGAAAATGTCAGTTTAGTACGGGACCGCGTCCAGCTTTCCGCACTACGCATGCTTACACGATTCATACTAAACGGCCAATTTTATGAGACAAAATGCGTACGCATGCTGATAAATGTGTCTTCACCCTAAATTTTAACATGTACTAAAATCATAAACTTGAAGACCCTCTGAGTCAAATTGATTTGTAACTTTAAACAACCATACATACATTCTCATCAAAACTTACATCACAATGTTTATTATAAACTGCTCCTTGCATTACACCACCCACGCAGTTATAATGATTTCTTCATTTCATATCATTGCCCGTTATTGTTTTAGAAAGTGAACTTTACGACTTACATATTAAAGATACGAGTATAATTAAACAGTTAAACACAGAGAATTTCATAATGATGATACCGTCGTAGTTATCCTTGCTTTCACTATGTCCAGTAATATAAGCAGGTATCCTGTTTTCTAAATCAATGTAGGTATGTCTATTTAACAAATTGTAAGAATATTATTATGCTCTTACTTAGTTTTCGTTACCTATGTATCAAGAGAAAAAAATATATCTCAGTACCTAACTCTAAATCTTAATTTTGCGTAAGATCAATTGTTATGATTAATATCTAGGTATATATTTTTCTTGCAGGGACGAAATTTGACAAAATTCAACATACTCAAAATGGATCTCTACTGAATCGGAAACTATAGATGGTACAGGGAAGCTGTCTAAGGAGACATTAGGTATTTTTTTGAGAAAACAATTTTGGCATAGTCAAAGTCAAGAAGTGTCAGTTGTACCTAAAAAATTATAATGTTGATATTTTTTTTTTACCCAGATTGACGTCATTTCATGCGTAGACAATTTTATTGTATCGGATGTAAAAAATCTGAACATACATATAGTTACGATACGAACACTATATATTTTTTTTTTTTTTTTTTATTTATTTACCAAAAATGTTAACACAAAGTAGGTTCTTACATTTACTTGCCAAACTACAGAAGCAGTTTGTTGGCAAGACAGCGCTCATTTTTTACAATTTTAAACTGTCTTGAACATAAAATATGTATACGGATGGACTTAAAAATCTTCTCCGTGTTTTACCATTTGAAAAGGTTTGTATTTCTGTCATTTATTTTGTTTAATTTTAATAGATAAAATCATAAACATACCTTCATCGCTACCTCGCAGCAAGTAGGCGTGTCCTAATATCGGCCATGCCGGCAAATCCCCTGGCAGTTTCTTCGATAAGTCTGCAATCTTCTTTCCTTTGATTCCGCTGTACACCACCCACACTAACCCAACCACAAGCACGAGCAACCAAAACATTGTCACTTCATAAAGTCTAAATTACACATTTCATTCAGGTATCACATTATTTTTTTGTTTTATTTTTGCTATGCAGAACATACACGCATTCAAATTTTAATAGTCTGAATTCGCATTGAAAGATATGTTTTATTGATGTAGTAAACTGAGTAATATTTACAAAATAAAGTAATAAAAAAACTTTAACACTTTAACAAAAAAAAAATGTTGCTCTTAAGGCCGTCTTACGCCCATACCGGACCGCGCATAAAGTGCACTCCACTCTGAACTCCCACTCATGCGTACCATTGTCATAACCCCATACCCGTATCCTTACTATGTGTCGCTTTAAACGTCTGCGTACTACGTCTACACCGCTGTCGTCGCTTACTAGAAGAAAACCTTACTAGGTTTTTTTTTCTAACCTGACTAAGACTGTATCATCATCATCAATCATCATATCAGCCGAAAGACGTCCACTGCTGAACATAGGCCTCCCCCAAATATTGCCACAATGGCCGGTCCTGCGCCACTCGCATCCAGCGACTGTAGACTGTATGCTACAAGGAAATTGTACATTTTTTTTAATTTTGTTTTATTTGACTTGTTTTCATTTATTATTATTCCGAGATAACAAAATGTAATAATTATAGTTATAAGTTTTTCTTAAAGCATACCCTAGGTATATTGGCTAAACATGTGATACTAATACATTTAAATTAGGTACTTACGGTATACTCCCGAAAATGCTCAAAGAATATGGGGACGAATAACGAATGAGCCAAAATAAGAAAATGGCATAAGCACAAAGTTTACCAAATAATTATGAAATAGGATTCACACGAAAATGGAAATACAAGAACGGGTGTCGAAAGCAGAAAGGGACGAATTTAAGAACGTAACAAAAAACGAACGGAGTCGATCCAAGAGTATTCCGTACTTACGTTATAACATTTGTACTAATATTTAAACCAGGGATCGGAACCGGTTTTTTAGAAAAACCTCGAAATAGCTCAATATTTTAAAATGTTTTACGCTCTTTATGTAGTATTCAACATTTTATGTAATTATTAACATCATATATTTCAATTACTCCATTAACAAAAAAATTATAAACCGAAGAACGAAAAAGAACGGAATTCGAACCGTTCTTTTGTATGGAGCAAAAACCGTTATCCGATCCCTGATTTAAACTACGTAGGTACCGCGCTTAAGCAAATAAACAATTTCATTAATTTCAACCTTAAAGCCACCGGGCAGCGCTGATGGTTTTTGGCCACATATAATATAATTAGTAAGCCCAGAGTAGTAAATAACTATCATAGTTTGGTCTACATAGGTCCTAGAATTCTCCGGGGCAACCAAGGTATCTTTCGCGCATTACAATATTCCAACATAACCGAACCTAGTTGGCAAACCGAAATTCGGCTATATGAAAGTTGGCAAATAATGATTTGGTAAATGTTCGTATGGCAAGTCAATCATCAGCAAAAAGTAGGTACCTCTACCTACCTAGGTTGGCAAATGATATTTTATGAAAAGGAAATTCGACGAATAGACCAGGATACCTCGTAAACGTAAGCGTACGTAAACTCAGTTGAAACGGTACAACCTGAGACCCTACCGTCACACGTAGTGTTGCCTCCGTGTCACACTTACATACGAATTCACAAGTGTGAGAGAGAGGCAACATTTCGTTCGAGGTTCGCGGTATGGCCTCTGATCTGAGGTGACAAGCGAGATACAACTTTTTTTGTTCACTCGTGCTGGGTGCTTAGCCAAGTTGCCAATCGCTAGCGCTTCATCGTTAATCGCAGCTAACTGTCTTTGTCGCACTAATATGAAAGAGTGACAGAGAGAGAAAACTACGTTACGCTACTGAGCGCTAGCGATTGGCATCTTGGCTAAGCACCCTGGTATAGTAATGTGAGCGAGATGCATGTAAAGTTATGGAGACGTAATAGGACTCGTAGTAGTGGTATAGTCATGTAAGAAATACCTTTATTACTATGAACCAGTTAGGGGAAACATACTGTTGTAAAAAAGCGTTAGGTATAAGGCTAGCTACAAACACAAGATTAGTAATTGTAAAGATACTTAGTACATATAAGGTAAAAAATAAACAATAAAAATAATAATAATGAGACGTGAAAAACAAAGTTTAAAAAGCGATTCGAAAATTTTTTTAGTTTTTTTTCTGTTTAAAAAAGGTGCGGTACGGTATATCCACTTTTGTAAGGTTTAGTTCGCCATAATATTTATATAGCGAACTTGGACTAATAAAGTGGACGGGCTACACTACAAATTTATAGGGAACTTTAATGAATAGGTACACCATTTTATTATTAATTTCTTGAAGCGAAGTTTGTGAAGTACATAAACCTTTAAATATATCCTGAGCTGGTAAAGTAAAACGTGTTATGTGTTTTAATTTTAACACCTTAAAAACAATCCAATGAATTCTAAGGCTAAGTGTTACGTTACAACAAATAAAGCTAGCGTAAATAATTTTCTAGACAAAAATCGAAATGTTGATTCATATCGGATATTCCACATCAGTTCATTCTATTAAGGCAATTAAAGTTTCCAGTTATGTTGTTGTTTTCTTATTGTATTGTACTTAGTAATAGGCCACTTTCCTAGGCAAATAACTCATAATGTAAAATCCGTGAGATTCATATCTTATTGTTATTACCAACGTTTAACCTCATTTACAATCAAAGAAACAATTATGAAAATTAAGCGCGTCAAAGTATGGGAAAAGGTCTTATGCTGTGCCACAACGTCACAGGGTACAACTTTAACAGGGTAATAAAGTCAAATTAATAACAAGTATTTTTTGCGAATAGTACATTTCGATACTTACAAGCGCAAAAAAAATTTTTTTGACTAGGGTGAAAGTTGGAGCACCAGTGAAATGAGTTTTTACACGTGTATCGAACGACTTTTTTTCATAACAAGTGCCTTAAAAAGAGAAATTTACACTTTTGAAATTTATAGGAATGTTTGAAATCGACACGCGTTCCAATTTCGATTTTCGCTCGTCTCCCAAATTCGTATTCGTACGTTTATGATTTCTAAATACGGTACGTGTTAAAAAATACATCTTTTGCAAGAGTTCTAAAATATTATAAACACTACCGCATGTAAACTGGCTAGAAGAATTATTTAATAATACTGCAATTAAAATAAGATTATATGTAATTATAGTATACAAGAAACAACGTTCATTAAGTAAAATGCAACTAATATGTATAAACATAATTATGACGTTGCAATAGGTACTCTCAGTATAGTAACATACTACGTATACGTGTTTTTCTGCCTTATGTAACTAGATTAATTTATTACTAATTATCTCCTTTGTTTTGTCCGCCCGGGCACGTCTCGGATTTTTGATAGGCTTGCGCGGGGATATAGATCCAACACGTATATAGAAGCCTTTCGGAGAAATTTGCTGTGTTGTACACCTGCTGCAACCCATCCACGGACACAAAATAGTACATTTCCTAACTAGTGCGGAAAACTTTTTTTCGGCGAGGGCAAAAGTTAGAGTCCGAGTGAAACGAGGGCGACAATCACCCGAGTAAAAAAAAGTTTTTGCACGTGTAAGGGACGATTTTTTTCATAACAAAGTGCGTCAAAAAGAAAAAGTTCGTTTTTTCGCACTAGTTAGGAAAATAGATATCCGTGAACCGGTCCCTGCAGGCTTATAGAGGCTATTGGAGTTATGGAAAAGACTAATGGGTTATGATGATGAAGGTTGGATGGATAAGAAATGGAACTATAGAAAAGAGGTATAGTAATAATATAATCTTTATCAAATTTTATTACTACAATTATAGTAGGTTCTTTTAGTTTCCGAGTAAAGCAGTTGGAACCAAGCTGTAAGTCTAAGCAGTTTTTGGCATTTTGGCTGCGGAACTCTAAGATATAGACACGCTCCGAATTTGGCCAATTTGATAACAAATAAGCCCTTAAACGCACTAGTTTCCTAAAACCAAGTTTGGACACGTTATTAAACAGACAAAAAAGACACTGTTTTAAAAGTATTTTTCTTCATTTGGCGCAAATCATTCGAAGGTAATTGGAGGCGCATATTTGTATGTAGTAAATAATAGTATGTTACCTATGAAATGGCTAAAAATATACCACAGTTGATTTTAATACGGGAATCGAACCACCCGCATGCTCGCTGGGGATACGTTAAATCTATTAGTTTATTATAAATAGGTACCTAATTCTTAACACCTTCGCTACGGGAATTAGCTTAACTCGTAATTAACCATACTTTGTAAGGGGTCGAAAGACCCCCTACCGCATTGAACGTGTTAAAAAATCTACTGACCGATTTCTCCAAGATCCCATCATCAGACCCCGACTTGGTAATAACGGGACCATGGGACCACGTAAGAGTTAGGTAGGTACGTATAGCAAGCTCGTATTAAAAATATCGGTTCATGATTTTTGGAGGTCTAGTTAAAAATTCAGGTGAATTGACAACCTCCTAAAAAATTAAAAGGAATTAGCACGTTTTGTACGTAAGTATACGGAACCGAACAAACTTGTTTGTTCATATTAACTATTAAGTGCCGGTACATTTTCTTAGGCCCGTCTAACGAGTTAATTGGTTTTCCGGTAACTAACATTACGTTTACTCTTGGTGATATTATTTATTGAAACTTTAATAAATGATAACTAGGGTTAGGAATCTTGGTGGCATTAGGTGGACAGAGAACAGTGGACTCGTTGTTTATTCTTTTAATGATTGATTGAATAATTAATTAATCAGAAATAATAAATAAATATATTCTTTTAAACAGGGTTTCACCAATTTTAAGTATTAAATAATTTCAACTTTAATATTTGACTACCTATGAATTGAAGAAATCATACTTTGTAATATAGCTTATGATTATTATAAATAATATTTTCGATCTTCGAGAGAACTAGAACCTTAAAAATTCAATAAATAAATTTTCTCATATACTAACATTTTTAATTGAAAATTAGTATTTTTTCTAGTTTCTCAAAAATAAAATTCGTGTTATTTATTTAAATTCCTTGATAAATCCAGCTTGAAAAGAACACTATTTCGTTATTATTTTATGTTAATCATTTATTCAAGTAAAAAATGTTTGTAACATCCACTCCACTGCTCTATGTTCAATAAATGCCACCAAAATCCTAACCCTAATGATAACAAAATAGGAAAAATTTGCAGTCATTTGTCAATAAGACTTAATTGTGTGGGTACAAAGTTTTTGAGAACTACTCACCTGCCTTATCAAACTGCCTTCTTTCCCCATTATTCATAAACGTTTGTTAACTTAACAAGCCGCTAATAATTGTTTGTCCCTTTTGCTCTAATGGACACATTGTTAAGACCGAAGTAATTCATTAATTTGTACCTAACATTTTGTATAGAGTAGAATTTTGAGATCTTGATTTCAATAACGGGGGGCTATCATGAGCTCTACTACCATTCAGTATACGTTCTGCTTATCAGTTTTTGACAGTTATTCTATGGAACTCGCGAATGACATTAGGTCCTATGAATGTATGAATGGCATTATTAGATCGTGGTAGCCCGTAGCCCCTTATGTTGCGGCCACGACATTGGTCTAAGGCGACCGGCTTAGCGGAAAACCTGTGACCATACCTATATAACCTGGACGCCTAACGCCAGCTCAAAAATGCCCCCAAAAACAAATTGTTCAATTGTGCCCAGATGGGCAGAACATAGCGCTTTTCTTAACACCGCGCATATTTCGGCTCAAAATCTTTGACAAATGTTTATAGAAAATAGCCAATCAAAACTTTGATGGACCAATCACAACTATTTTTAAATGGCGGCTTAAAATTTTATAGGTTGATATTGAAATTCATTACCGTGATGCATTGACATTTGTCAACAAAAATTCAGGACCGTTTTTGAAAGGCACTTTAGTATGGCGTGCGGCTTCCATGTTTTATTTGTTCGTAGCGGAAAACCATACGTGCGAGAGGGAGTACCCATATCAGCATCCCGCTCCAACTCATGGATTCGCTCGCCGCTGGTCCCCTTAGACCAATGTCGTGGCCGGGCCTTTAGTACTGGCACTAGCGGAATTGTGTATCATTTTATTTGGAACGATCGGTCAAGTTAGTTCGTTTTATTTTGGAGTTTGAGTATGCGGCCGCATTTTTCGAAAGATTCGAGACTATAATATCATTAGTGTGTTGCCATGGCAAATCAAACGATTTTACATTTCGAAGACTATATTTTTTAGTCTACTAATAGTAATACATAAATAAATATCGTTCGACAATTGGGCTCCTGTTAGGGTATTGTTCCTCGGCATGAAAATGTCACAAAAATACCAATTGCAATTGATAATTATCAGGCACTTTATTAGCAAAGTGAAGTTATATTATAAGAATCCGGAAACGTTTTTTTGCGAGATTGCTCATCTTTGTGGTACTGTACTTCATCTTTGTGGTGTGGTTCCAATAACTAACATGAATTCTGTTAGCATTTTAGCATAGGTATTACGAAAGACGTCATTCTTAATGAGAATTTACTCTTGATTCTCATGAAAATTCTTGGAAATTTTCGACTAAATGCCCGCAATTTTGAGAATGTTCTGCAACTTGTTATGCGAATTTATATATAAAGGACCATGCCCAACTTTGTATGGAACTTTGCCCCAAAGTCAACACAGCTAAAAGTTACATTGTTGAATAGGTCTTTAAATCTACTTCATTTCATTCTATGGGCACCAAGATGAATTCCATTGCAGAACTGAGATATTCATATTTGTCAGTGTGAAGATTGTATTCACACTGACAAAAATATGAATATCTCATAGATCAGAGATACTGGTCGTTAATCATTAGGATATCGAAGTGTGTAAAAAAAAAGATTGTGCACACGTGATTGTATGTTAACCACCTCACTCGCTTAGTTTCTTTTTTCTTTTGACATTAGCCTTTTTTTTTTACATACGAAATAAGGGTGATCAATGGTAGCTGCAGCTACCAAAATAAACTAGTGGCTAAATCTACAGAGGTTTTCTACTGAATTAGCTCGTATTCAGGCTGACAAATATATGAATATCTCAGTTCTGCAATGGAATTCGATTTCGTGCCAATATAATGAAATGAAGTAAAGTTAAAGACCTATTTAATGATCTAACTCTCATGTTTGTTGGTCTTGGGGCAATTTTGACGCATGGTCCTTTTATGTATTTTTATCATGATTCTACATGGTAAATATCCTATTTTATGATGATGTAAATGACCATATTTACTTAAAAATTTAGGTATACAAGTAGAACAAATCAAATTATTTTATAATTTATTATGTTTTGTGTTTTTAAATACCTAGTCACACTAACAGTGTCACTCCAACTCCTCCTGCGGGTGTCGTAAGAGTCGACTAAGGGATTGAAGTGTCATTGACCATATTTGACTAAATATTGATGATGGGCAGCAGCGTCATCATAGTGGATTCATCATCATCAAGCGGATTGGCGATCGCAGTAATGTGTCCTTCTGTCTTCATTTTTAAGTAAATATGGTCATTTACATCATCATAAAATAGGATATTTACCATGTAGAATCATGATAAAAATACATAAAATTTATATATAAATTCGCATAACAATGTACAAGTTGCAGTACATTCTCAAAATTGCGGGCATATAGTCGAAAATTTCCGAGAATTTTCATGAGAATCAAGAGTAAATTCTCATTAAGAATGTTTCCACAAAAACTTTTAAAAAAGTGTTATGAAGAATATTGTATTTCCCAATTGAATAAACGAGGCATAAAAATATACCTTAACTTGATTTGTGTAAGATGTCCCAAGATATTTATTTATTATTTATTTATTTAACAGGTATTGAGGCATGTATACACAACGGTTTTGGCATGATTAGATAGCTTGCAAAATTTAAATTGCCCAGAACATTCTCTATAGAAGTTTCGCAATTTATGAAACTTCTCGGTACATTGCTATTGTCGCATCATTTAATTTATCTACTTGTAACTGGTAATGTTGTGACCAGAAATATGTAAATAAGTGGCCATCGTCGTGAAAACCCATCCACGTCAATGCGAGATTTCCATAAAGTTGCTTAGTCATAATCATATATTGATGACATTGATGTCGCACATACCTATACATAGTACTATTATACTATACTTATAGTGTACTCATGGTATACTTATTAGTGTACTTACCATCAGGGGTAACCGGCGGTTATCATTAGGCGGCCGGACTTTATCGACGTAATTATGATTAGGTACTTTGTTGTAACTATTCGGATTTTACCCATGGGACTATAGCCAGCCAGCCAGCTTTTGAGCCCATAATAAATGCGTGTCATACGTATTGCATTGAATTAATTAGATCTGTGGGGAAATAAATTATCCGTGGAATATGACCCATTGGCCTTTGGAAAGTTCAGTGTGCAAAAAGATAACTTAAAAAATAATTAAACAGTGCTTCATTATGCAAAAACAAAATCTGTTTTCCCGTAGACCCACTGCTTAATTTTTAAGTTATCTTTTTGCACACGGAACTGTCCAAGGGCAAATGGGTCATATTCCACGGATAACTTATTTCCCCAGTGATCTACTGCAATGCAATGCAATACGTAGGTTTGACACGCATTTATCAGTGACGTGATTTATCACTTACTTTTTCAGTTACGTGGATTGCACCCTCACTGGATGTTATTATGTTTTTTAAACATATAACAAAGTGTAACAAGGAAAAACTTATAAAATACTGGAATGTGAAAGAGAGAAAGATGATATTATATAAGATTTTGGAACTCCAATATGGGACCACCATAATTACGAATTAGACTAGAATTGCTTAGCTGATATAATTTTCTCAACAGAATCGGAATGCACGAATGCTTCAAAAGTCTTATAGAAAGTTTTTAAGCATGTAGGTAGGTACATTCAACCGATTTGGATCTCTTAAGCCACTTTAGAAGCAAATCATTTTAAATATGCATGTATAACCTAGTTCTTACAACCTTATTTATAAAGTCACTATAGGTGAAAAACTTAAGAAAGTCACCTGCTGTATGTGTGAGTCACGTATTCGAATAGAGAACACATGTTTAAAATTAGTACACAAACAAAACAAACGCCTATTCGAACACATTACTCACACATACAACAGGTGACTTTCTTAAGTTTTTCACCTATACTAACATAGACCTTGCGTAAAATTATTTTGGCTTTTAGGAGTTTTCACACAACAGCACCTTTAGGAGCTTATGGCGTTCAAAACTCCTAAAGTTGGTCTGTCGTGTCTGCCACGCTAGCAACTCATAGTGGTCATGGCAGAAGCTGTCAAAGCCATTGTGATACGGACAGATAAGTTTTATATTCATTTGTCGAAGTCGAAACTCTGTGGAGTGTAGTAAGATCTTGATGCGACAGGAAAAGCGTTCAAAATGTTAAGAAATCAACTGTGAAGACTTTCTTGGTCAAAATTTAAGGAATACTGGCGAATATATTAATTATACAGATGTGTGAAAATGATGTGCGTGTAATTCATTCGCAAATAAATAAAAAACAAGTATCCTTTTATTATATCAGGAACACATGTGTCATAAAACTAAATACCTAAATAGGTTATGCCTTAATATAACTAAACAATAAACATGCATTTTAATGTAGATAGATGTACCTTGAAATACATAATTTATTATTAAAATGTCCTGACGTTATTTTATCTAATCGCAAAATAATGGTCTCAGGGTGTAAAAAAAGAATCCAGGTGAATATTTATACAAATACCTATTGAAATGAAAAGTAACGATTTGTTATTTAAGTTTTGATCCAATCTTACCGTTAAACATCTAAATTACAGTATTCTACAATTTCTACGACATTATACTTTGGTATGCAATAAAATTAAAATTGTAACGATTAGATTGGTTCAAGACAGACTTATGCCCAATTGAGATCTATTCATTAACTTTTATGCATTGTACGTTACCCACTTATAGTCATGTGTTGCGACTTTGGCAGAACAGAATAGAAAAAAAAAAACGGGACATTAATACACAAATATAACGAACTAAGGTAAACTATTTAAATAAATACATTTTAGATTTAGGGTAGATAAATTAGATTTAATGTGGATAAAAAGTCGTGAATGCCACGATAAGGCTCCAACTCAGCATTGTTCTAGTCCGGTCTACCCCCCATATTCATAAAAGTCTCTTAACTTAGCAAGCTGGTTAGTATTGTTTCTCCTTTTCGGCTTTAGAGACATTATTGATAACACCGAAAGGGACAAACAATACTTAGCAGCCTACTTTAGGAGACATTTATGAATAAGAGGGTAGTAGACTAGCGCTGGTGTTCCGTTGGAGCGATTTGCTAGTGACGTCACGCAGGACTAGTACAATTACACATTCATAAAAAACAAGTACATTTATAAAACTAAATAAAACAATATAAAGTAAGGTGTTCAGAGTAGACCCTAAAACTAACGTCGTGAACACGACCTTAGTCAGTGGTTGCTGAGGATCAGAACAAAGGATTTTGAATTCAAATAACGAATTGATTTCAAGTTCAATAAGTACCTTTTGCACGGATCCTTATCGAACACAGACAAAGGGTCAAAAGTTTTTAACTTATAAAAGTTACGTTTTTACATGACACAATCGATTTACTAACATGACTATTCATCCAATATTTCTAGCAGCTATCGGAGATCTACTTTCTAACTGTATTTCAAACATGTCGACCGCCTTCATCATGATATCATATTTCACCCTGATGGGTTCCTTTAGGGTCTTGAGATCCACCCCCGCGGGTGGGAGAATTCGGTATTCCTTTAAGACGGTTGCTAAAACTGTCTTCAGGGACATCATGGCGTATTGATAACCTGAAAATGGATACATTCAATTGTATTTATAATATGAATAGTCCATAAAATATGACACTTTCAATGATACCCTGACTATTTTACGTTCTCTTGAATAACTTAAAAATAAAAGCAGATTGAGGTCTGATGTTAAGCATGGAGGGTCCTTAGAACCTGCCAGTGTACCAGCAGAAAGATCGTCGTTGGGGGCACTTCTTGTTCGCTTAGCCTGCTAAACCCTTTACAATTTAGCAGCAAATTGAAAGAAGATTTGTTTCAGAAGGTATGTGATCGGATTTATGATCTGTGTTCATTTTAATTTAACCTCTTCAAATCACAATAGAGTGGCACAAACTAGACTTTTTTCATGAGTAGGGAAGTCTGAACAGTTGGGTATGTAAGACTTTGCTCTTACCAAGGCAGTTCCTCACGCCGTAACTAAATGGGACGAACTGGGCTTGATGTTTGAGAGGTTCCTGGAAGCGCTCTGGTCTGAATTCATCGGCATCTTCCCCCCAGTAGCGAGGGTTGCGGTGTGTCCCCCAGATGTGTATTACAATACCAGTACCGGCTGGAACTACGACTCCAGATTCTGAAATAATATTGTTAACGTAATTTTTTGTAAGTCACATGGTGAGGGCAGTAAGTAGGTATACATTTGTCACCATCTCAACTCTTTCCATGAGTACGACTCATGGAAAGAGTCGACTAAGGGGTTGAAGTATTTCTGACTATTCATTTATTAAAGATTGATGACGGGCAGAAGCTTCATCATAACATAACACACTACAGCGATCTTCAATCCACCTGCCCAGCGTGGTGATTATGTGCCTATCCAGTCCAGCACAATTTTGTGTCAAAATTTCCTACAGAAGACGGTTGTACTGATTGACATTGAGGATTATTCAATCCTGTTAATTTCTTGAAAAAGTTTTTAACGCATTAAATTAAAGAGGTAACCAGATTTTTCATACTTACGTAATTCAGTGTCATTCGTAACTGTTCGGACGATGATCGGTACTGGTGGATATAGTCTCAGCGTTTCTTTAATCACAGCTTCCAAGTATTTCAGTTTTGGGAGATCATCTGCTGTAATAGTTTTATCTGGGCAGTACAGCACGTCGTTCAATCTGCGGGTATTTGGATTAACTATTAACTGGAGAATGAAGTTATTTCATTTCTTATTATATAGTTTATAAATATCTTTAGCTTAATAGCAAGATCCCATCATTTTACATAAATTGACATAACCATGGTTGTTGTGTAGTCTAAAGTGGGAGGCGCTTGCATGTATATAGTATTCGAATGCTAATTAATGCTTATTATTAGATTTTTTTATTATTGAAGCTGTAAAACGATACAATTACTGATAAAGCTGGGCGTGAGCAGTTAATAAGGACTGCCTCAAGCACATTTCAAACATTTCAATGTCAGCCTTTGTACTTAGCAGAACCTCTGAAAAACTAATCATTTTTCTAAGCATCCTAGTCTTGCTGGATACTTACTCTTCAAACACTTTTTCTTGGACATCAGGATGCCGAGCTAGCAAGGCCAGTGTGAAAGATGCGGCGACAGCTGACGTATCGGTTCCAGCAGCACTCATCACCACGGCTTCTTCTCGCAGTTCC